>CM053646.1:17500-85000 GCA_028654395.1 Scutellaria barbata | reverse complement strand
TTATTATTATTATTATTATTATTGTTGATATTACTATTATTATTATTATTATTATTATTATTGAAATTATTAGTATTATTGATATTATTAGTATTATTGATATTATTATTATTATTATAATTATTATTATTATTATTATTATTGTTATTACTACTATTGATATTATTATTATTATTATTGATGGGTTGATTATGATTATTTTGCTTGTACGAAGCTTTCCTAATTTTTGATAGTGGGGAATTCAAATTTCTAATTTTTTCATGCACGAAAAATACTTTTTAACTATTCACGAAAATATTTTAAATCTCACGAAAATTCTTTTCCTCTCACGAAAATTCTATAATTTTCGTGAAATTAGATTCCTAATTTTTTCTTGCACGAAAAATTCTTTTTAATCATTCACAACAATGCTTTAACCTTCACGAAAATTTTTCATTATTCACGAAAATTCTATATTTTTCGTGAAGAAGAATTTTCGTGAATAATGAAAAATTTTCGTGAAGAAGATAAAATTTTCGTGAAGTCCAACACTAGACATATTACCATTTTTCGGGCCTAATTTTCGTGCATACTATTCGTTTCAATGCATATTACCTACTGCATAATAAAATTCCAAGTGCATAAAATCATATTACCTACACTAAACATATTACCTACTGCATAATAAAATTCCAAGTCCAACAATAAACATATACTATCAATTCCAAATTAAATTCATCAACAAAATTAGGCAAAATAAAATGATTGCTCACGAAAATAAACATATACTATCAATAAACAATTTAAGTTGAAATTTATCATGAATATAACTCAACAAAAAACTGAGTAAAACTTACCTGTTCAGCCATAGATCCTACACGAAAATTGCTCACGAAGATCTACCGCCCTTTCACCGCCAATCTGCAACCGAATCGCCGCCGTCGCCGGCCAATTTCTTCCGACGAACGCTGTGCAACAGAGAGCCTTTTAATAGCAAATATTGTCCACGAAAATGGCAGCAAGAAAGATGAAGAATATGTTAAGAAGTTGCAGAAATTTGTCACGAAAATAGGGTATTGTTGAAGATGGAGAAGAAGCAAGGCTGGTTCACGAAAAGCGGCGGTAATTATGTGCAAATAATTGTTCAATTAGGTCAAATATTGTGCAATTCAATACCACCAAATTTTGTGCCATTAAATGCTTGTGGGGCCCAAGTCAATGCAAAGTCAATCATGCAATTTGAAAAATGGGCATTTTTATACACAATCTTATATTTTTGGATATAATGGGTCCATACCTATATCAATGGGTATTGTGGTATATAATTATAGAAAAATGGGTATTGTGGGCATTTTTCCCTTTTATATATATATATATATATATATATAAAATTAATACAAGTCGGATAAAAATAATTCAAAATTATATTAATTTATCTTAATTTTATCTAAAATATAAATACATATTAAAATATAAATAAGTCTATAGATATAAATAAAAAGAAAAAAATTAAATTTTGTAAGGATACTCAATCTAATTTTCAAATTTTAATTTAAAAAATTAAATTAAACATCTCATTAAAAAAATTAAATTTAAATCTAAAATTAATCTATTAATTAAATCTTATTATAAAATTTATCCATCACAAATATTTCTACCATACCCATATAATTCCCTTTTAGCTGGAGTTTAGCAGGCTTGATAGTGGACTTAGAAAATCTATCTTACAATTCCTTGAAATTGATATATACTCAAACGAGAATGAGAACATTATTTCTTTAATTAATGAAATCCGACATGGATGAGATCATATTTTCCATCGTGGGATCCATATCTCACTCCTCATGGAGATTAATATTTATTTATTTCGTAACATCTAATTAAATATTTTAAAATATTACAGAGTATATATAAAGATTTTAAAAATATTTTTTTATCTTAAATATACATGATTTTACATTCTTTGGTATAAATTTTTAAATATTGCAGTTTGCCCTTTTTAGGGTATTAGACAAATCATAATCGTTGATTTAAAACACGTGTACGGCTATGATTTGTTCAATATCATAAAATGCAACAAATTTAAAATTCATACGATAAAATGCAACATTTTAAAATTTATACAAAAAATATATATATAAAATCACGTATAATTCGAATGGAAAAATATTATTAACCTTATATATACACACAAGTAAAATTCAGAATCTTTTATTGATTAATTAAGAAAATCAGAAAATAATTTTGAGTTTCACCAACTTTATATTACAAACTGTTTTGCATTATTTTATGCTTTCATAATTTCAAAAATAATAAATTGAAATTAGCATTTTCTTTTTATGTGTATTTATTTGATAATTTTAGAACAATTCTTTAATCGTTCTTTATGTGTTTATGTTTTCTATGTATGGTTAACTACAATATTTGGACTTTTGGAGATGTCATCTCAATTAATAAATTAAGTTGGAATTATTTTATATTTAATAATTTAGATAGTTAGTGTGAATTAGTACTTGCAACCGCCCCTAGTACATCATAACCTAAATTTTCTTTTTTTCTCCCAATCTTATATAGTTTACGTTTTTTAAGTTTGCAATGTTAGACCATTTTTCCTAATAAATATTCGTTGGATTTTCACTTTTAAGGCTTTTTTTTTTAAGAACGCTATAACTATATGAGTATATTCCATGAACAATAGATAAATATAAACAAACTATTGAGTTGTGTTGAACAAAATTTGAGGAGATTTTCAATGAAATTTAATTGGAAATATAAGAAATATAGTTGCAATTCTTGAAAACAAATATATTATACAGCTACTCAAACTAAAAAAAAATAAAAAATACATAGGATGTAAAATTTTAGTCCGATCAAAATTTATAAAAGCTGGTGTATTGTCGGTCAGAATCATTTGTGTCAAAAATCCTTGTTGCACTCGTGTACATGAAAGTAGGTAGTTTTGAATGAATAAGATTGTTGCATTGTAATTGTCTATTTCAACCATTATTTTTTTAATATACATTAATACCACATGGTTTTGATATGAGACACAAATGCAATTATGGGTGGCCATTGGTCGGTTCAGTTATCGAAACAAAATAAATTTTTTTTTTGAAATTTTTGTATATTTAAAAATCCAAACTGATTTCAATGGGAAATCAAATAACAATCGAATCGAAATAGTTTGGTGCTAACTCGATTCTAATCGAATTTGGGCCCAAATAAAATCAAAATATTAGGCAAAAAAAAAAAAACTATAATATGTGTCTATCACAAAAAATATTAAAATCGACAAAAAAATCAAATAATAACAAAAAATATACATATTTCACAAATCAAAATCACATAAAAATTCAATAATATAGAATAAAAGTTATTTCAATATGATTTCGTTTTTTAATATTTCAATTATGAAAATCGCAATCCAAAATTTTTGAAAAATACAACTAAAATCGAATCAAAAAGTACAAAAACCGAACTAAAATACTAAATTTCAGCTTGGTTCGGTTTGATGTCTCACTAAATCATGCTCAACCCTACAGAAATAGTAGAACAAAGATTTTTTATATAAATGATCCGGATTGGTGCATTGTATGAAGTTTTATCAAGTAGCTATATTGTGTTATACATATTGATATTTCATAAAACATTTTTGTTCTTGATTACAATTATTTAAAGAGGAAATAGATCAAATTGCCACAATTGATATAACAATGTATGTTTTGTACCCTAATAAATATAACAATGTATCTTTTCTACCCCAATTGTATTTTGTGATTGAATTGGTCCCACTTATATGACATGAAATGACATTACAAGTCACACCAACCCAAAAATTAATCACATGAGGGTAAAGTATTTTTGGCATCTTGTGATATTTACTCTCCAACTACCAAAGCAAAATAATAGCCGTTGACTCTCATTTTTTGAAAAAAAAGCATTGTTTCTTCCTTCCCCAACCTCAAGCACAAACGGCATTTTTGAAGAAGAAGCTTGGAGAATTTGGAGTTCAAAATTCAGCTCATTTTGGTGAAGATTTGCACACGGCAATTTGACCAATTTACAGGTTAGTACACGGTAATTTTTGTGAATGATATTTTGTCCCCAAGTTTTGCAATTTATGAATTAAATGAGGGTTGCATTTGTGTTGTAATTTTGTGCGATTTTTGTCCTGAATTAAGGCTGCAATTTATGAATGAAAATGTAGTTTATAGTTTAGGGTTTTGTGATGAATTAGAGCTGCAATTGTGTTATAATTTTGTGCAATTTTTGTGATGAATTAAGACTGCAATTGTGTTATATTGTTGTGCATTTTTTGTGATGAATTAGGGTTTTGTTTATAGTTTAGGGTTAATTGCAATGTAGTTTTATAATTAGGGTTTAGGGCTGAAAAAATCGTAATTAGTCCTAAAATGTGGAATTATATGGTTGAAAATGAGAAATTAGGGTTAAACGGCAATTTAGCAAAAAAAAAATAGGGCTAAACGGCTATTAACCATAATAGCCGTTTAGCCCTATTTTTTTTTGCTAAATTGCCGTTTAACCCTAAAACAGGGTTTTCTTGCCAATATATATGTTTTAGGGTTAAACGGCCAAAAAACGGGATCCATTTTTTTTTTGTTTTGTAACACCATTTGTGATTAATAAGTAATGTTGTATTTGTGTACATTTGTTGTAGATGGTTTTTCAGTGGGTTCGTGAACGTTGTCAGGGCACGCTAGCCTACATTAACGGGTATACTCGTTTGAGTATACTAGCTGATATCAGACGTTCTTTGGGAGAGCACGGGGAGAGTGTGTTGCGGATTTCGGACGAACATGTTTTGGCCATTTTCTACGGTGGGAGACCTCGGCTGAGACATACAAGTCGTTTCTTCATGTTCTCATGTCGAGGGAAATAAGTGGTCCGACCACCCCCGATGATGAGAGATGGTTTGCAATTGGAGAGGAGTATCACATTTGTAAGTTTTCGAGGAGAGAGTTTGCTCTCGTCACCGGTTTGAGGTTTGACGACTCCGATTTTAGCCCGGCTGGGGATCACCGTCCGCCAAGAAATGGCGTGTACTATAGAGTGCATGCCGAGACCGCACATGTGACGCTGCAAGAACTCCTATATAGATTTCAGGGAGGGGAGTTCCATGGGAGCATGGATGATACGGTGAAGATCTCGAAAATCCTACTCGTTTACTACATCTTACTTGGGGTCGACTGCAGAAAATGTTCGGTGGATATGTGGGTGTGGGCTTTGGTCGAGCAGGAAGAGCATTGGGAGTCATTTCCATGGGGCAAGCTTTCTTTCCAGACGTTGCTTAAGTATATGGACCTAGTGCCAAAGGTTATTCTGGTCCCGGCCAACATCAATAGACCCCCCACGTATCACTTCTATGGATTTTCGGTTGCTCTACTGGTAAGTATAATTAATTTGAACATTCTGTTACTCTTTTCGGTCGTTTTAAATTATGTTATTACAGTGCTTTGCTCACACATACTGTAAATTTGTTCACTGTGAAGATATGGGCGTACGAGGCCATCCCTGTATCATCCACTGTGGCTGGCCGGCGATTGGATACTGGACTGCACATTCCGAGGTGCTTGAAGTGGTCCACGGCGAAGTCTGTAGTGGACGTCACTGATGTTTTATCCGGCGAGGTAATTCTATTACTTTTTTCAGTCTTGTTGTCGAAACTGCATACGGTTAATTTTTGCACCGAAACTGATGTTTCAGACTTTTTATGTAGGTTGACGGCGTCGAGTCCCTCATTCCGACTGTCGAGGAGATTTGTCAGCCGTATTGGCAGAATATTGATCGCTCGTTGAACGAGGGCGTGCAAGCTGCACCACGAAGGCGTGGTCGTCCTCCGACGACGGTTGTAGCTCCTGTACCTGAGCAGGATGCACTCGGTCCATCCACGAGGCAGCGTCGAGCTGCTCGGGGATCGAGGACCATACGGTCCAAACGACCACCGATGCCTCCGAGCGAGCCTCCTGAGGAGCACCCGGTTCGAGAGTTCAGTCATAGTTTCGACCAGCAGGAGGCCGAGCATCATGGGCATGAGCATCCTGGGCATGAGCAGCCTGAGGAGCACCCCACCGACCAGCCCGACCCAGTTTTCGAGGAGCCGTACGCCGAGTAGCATGGATATGAGCTGTATCGGGATGCCTCGCCGATCAGCTACATACCTCCTTCCGACTTTGTACCGCCAGAGCCTTCGTACCCACATCAGAGCTCCGATGAGGATGGCCTGTTTCAGCGCATCACTGGTTTTTTTGGTACTCAGTTCGACCAGTTGCGGTCTTACGTTGATCGTCATTTCACAGATTTGTCAGGCCATGTAGATGAGCAATATGCCGACCTGTGAGGCCACATCGATGAGCAGTTCACGGACTTACGAGGCCATTATGATCGGCAGTATACAGATGTACAGGGCCAGGTTCAGGACTTGGTGCAGACCGCAGTGAGGGAGGAGACGCAGAGACTGGAGTTGCGCATACCGGAGATCGTTGGTGATGAGCTTAGAGCATTCTTCAGCCACCGGCCATCATATCATGCCTCCTACTATCCCGATGCTGCTGGTTATCATTATTCACAGACTCCGTACGCTCAGCCGCCCGGCAGTCATCGAGGTTGGGATCCTGCTCCAATGCCATTTGATTTGGGCACTTGGCCGGCGCCGGTTCAGGCAGGACCCAACACCGATTTTGACGTAGAGTCACCAGATTCTACTAGTGATTATGCTGGATCCTCCATTGCTAGGATTCCCGAGACGACTGCCGGCATTCATCTTGTATGACAGAGAGCTCCGTCTCGACATGTTCGAAGTCCATTCATCCATGGATCTGCAAGGATACCGAGTCTTAAGCAAGCTGACCTGGAGAAGTACATTGAGGCAGGACTCCTGGCGGCAGAGAAGAAGCAAGCCTATGAGATGTAAGTCGTACTTAATTAATCGTATGATATTCTAATTTACGTTAGTCAGGTTGATTATGTCCAGTGATTGACATGGCACATGTTTTTGCAGGCGCAATGTCGGAGTTGGATATGGTGTTGGGCATGATTTCTTCAGCTCGTTTTTGGATCCGTTGGCGGACATGACCCATGAGGTATTTTTTCATCACGTGAATGTATTTTTTTCCATGCTTATTACTATATTTTTACATTTGACCGTTTGTTTTATGTCAGCATCTCGACTCCTACTTGGGGATTATGCAGAGCAATGCACTGTTTGCAGGGATTCGGGTCCACGAGGAAAATGCTCACAAGTACCAGGTGTTGGACGTCCACTTCTTTGTAAGTATAAACATCACCATTTATTGCTCGTTTGATATATGTATCCATATACCTGCCTAGTGATTAATATTTGAACTTTGTAATGCAGAGTGCTTGTCAGGAGGTGTGGAACGTCACTCATCGAGAAGAGTCGGATTACAAGAAGTATAAAGCTCCGATCAACGAGACTTTTGCACCGGAACTCCTGGATCAACTTGTCCCGTACGTGTTGGGACAAAAGCCCAAATGGCAACATGTGAAGCCCTGGTGGAAGAAGCCAAAAAATGTAAGTTCTTATTACTGGTCAAATAATAATTTTCGTATACTTTTGATTTGTTGGAGCAACCATTTTGAAATGCTAAATGTTCGATCGGCATTATTTTACAGCTCGTCACCATCATGAATCTGGATGGGCACAAATCCAATTCCCTTATACTGACCTTTTAAATGACACCCATCAACTACTATAACAGGTCGTGAATATCGACGAAATCCATTAATGGAGGCGGCCAGAGCAAAACACACATACTTAAATTTTCCATTACTGTAAGTTTCCAAAGCAGTGTAAGATCCTGGATTGGTTTCTTTCAAGACCTCTAAATAGGATGGAAGCATAGAAAAGGAGCTCTTCGGGTCACCATACGCGAGCTGCATGGCACGACGTTTTGCTGTTAATGCGAACCTGTAAGTGAGCTGCAAACCATGCCGATGGTTCATTTCCTCGATGATGCCCCGAGGATTCAGCACCGAATTATCATTTCGTAGCCTATCAGCGTAGTACTCTGCGATCAAAACAGATGGAAGTTGCATTGGAGCAGATGTTTCCAGATCATAGCTACAACTGTGAGACAACTTTATTGTGGAGATCTTCCAAATACCATATTTCTGGTGTGCATGGAGCTTGAATGGACAATCTGTTTGTTTGCATCGAACATACCATTTCTTAGTGTCCGACTTTTCCACTCTATATCCAACTCGATTCTCCAAGTGGTAAAACCCGACTTTGTTCTGCAGTTCAGCCTTGGTGGAAAAAGTGGCACCTTTTTGAAGACCGCTCGGCTCTGGGTTGTTATTGTCCAAATCTGAAGAAGATGGCGGCTTGAATGGTGGAATATCGGGGATGATCCATTCAGATCTCAATATATACGTTAGAAAATCCTGATAGGCCTCTCGTTGCTCCTGATCCAAAATGGCCTCATCTTCTTCATCCATCTCGAAGTCACTGATTATCTCGTCCGGTTCTGCCGTCTCGACATGATCGTCTCCGATATTCGAACCTACAAGAAGGTATAATTAAACAATTATTCAATTATTTCATACGTATAATAAATTCATATGTGACAACTATTTAAAAGTACCTGTCCAGTGGTGCCGATCCTCAGGCCATTCTTGTCCTCGTTCGTAATCATACGTGTATGGATCTTCTTCGGGAGGACATTCTACGTTTTCAGTATAGGATGTCGGAGGCACGTTTAAGTCTAGAAAGTTGAATCCTCCATAGTTTACCCGACCGCTTTCGGATGTCCAAGGTGACCATGTTTCAGCTGCAGTTTTTCCTTTTGACGGGCCTCTCATCCAATTCTCATCACCTGTTGATCTACCGTAGGTCTCATCGTTCTGATTAGGTATACCTCATCTTGCATAAAAAACTTCGTCATTTTTCAATCCAAAGAGACATTTGAATTCTCCAAGTTGAAGGTAGTATGAGGGTCCGATTTCTGCACATTTAACCCGAGACCTGTGTCCCAACAAACACTTTGATGGGCCGGATCAAATACTTTATCAACGGTATTATTTTGCGCTGAATAAGAGGATCCTACGTTACGGGACTCGGTCGAAAAACCATCAGCGCTGTAATTATCACTTGTACTTGACACAACATGATCGAATACTCCATCATCCATCCTTCGAAGGGAGACATAAACAACAAGATCGTCTCCAGATATGCATAACATTCTTTCCAAATCAGAGTCATTCTTTATTTTGATCTTTCTGACTCTTTCATTCATCTCCACTCACGAGTGGATCATATATCCCCAACAATTCATGTCTGCATGTACAACTCCATGAACACCGTCTAGTAAATCAGAAAATGTGATTCTTTGAAGATAAATCACCTCTCGATAACCATTTACGTACTCTAAGCCTTGTTAATGACCTCCAAACCAAATATTAACAACTCTCAAACTCATTTTCTTCTTCACAATTCGAGTCTAAGCAAATAAATTCGTCAGTATGCAGTGCAAAATTAATTTCAAACAACGAAATGCGGTCGAAGATATAAAGTGCTTAATTATATTCTAGAGCAACATATTCAGTGAAAGTGTGGTTGTTTCACTGAAAGTGTGGTTGTTTCACTGTTGTCTATTGCTTCATTATTCTAAACACTGACACTTCTTTTGTTTAAATCTACATTTTCGTAAAAAATTGTCGTTTTTAGCCTTTCACAATAATTAGGGTATTACACGGCATATTTTTCAAAAAAAAAATTAGGGTTAAACGGCAATTTACCCTAATTGTCGTTTAACCCTAAAAAAATTCATTAATTGCCGTTTAACCCATAAAACATCATTAATTTCCGTTTAACCCCCAAGATTAGGGTTAAACGGCTATTTTCCAAAAAATAAAGGGGTAAACGGCAATTATTGTAAATTGCCGTTTACCCCTTAAAAAATTTTGAAAATTGCCTTTAATCCTTTAATTTCCATTTACAACCTATTTTGCACCTATATAGGGATAAACGGCAATTTTAATAAAATTTTAGGGGTAAACGGCAATTATTGTCAAATTGCCGTTTACATCTTAAACATTTTTCAAAATTGCCTTTACAACCAAAATTAGGGTTTTCAAACATATTTATCAAAATTTGAGCAAAAAAATTAGGGCAAAAAAATTACCTGATATCTCTTCACGGCAATTTATTTTTACAAACGCAAAAAATTGTTCACTTGTAATATGTTGAGATGAAATGAAGGATCGGCAAGTAAAAATGCAATATAAAGAACAAAAACATTCACTATTCACAAGTCACATGCATCAATGATTAGTACATTCAAGTGATCAATCATGTGTGGTCCACATCCACTATTCATCCAAGTAAAAGTCAAAAAAAGAGGTAAAAAACAACCAAACTATATCAATTAGGGTAGAAAAGATACACTCTATATCAATTAGGGTACAAAATAATCACTCCTATATAAATTAGGGTATTTTGGGCCCCTATCCCATTATTTAAATGTAAAGAGGCTTGATTTGATTGATAGTGCCAAAAAAAAAAAACTAATTGTATATATATTTATACATGTAACACAAATATTATTGTGTAATATATATAAAGATTGTCCACATAATATTTTCTGATGGACACATCAACATCATTTTTGTGCTTGGTTACAATTATTTAGATGTAAAGAGGTTTGATTTGATCAATAGTGTGAAAAAAACTAATTGTATATGTATTTATACATGTTACATAGTTACTATTATGTAATATATATATTTGTCCACATAATATTTTATTATTTTTGAATTGACTCATCAACATATGTCATTTGATAAATACATCAAACGATCAGGTTTAAATTTAAAAAAAAAATCTTAATTTGATGTTTTCAACTTCTTTCAAACTTTTTTTTTTTAATTATGTGTAATTCAGGTTCGAATCCTGATATCTTAATTTGATATTTTCAATCTTTTTCAAACATTTTTTTCAACACAATCTGTATTTTTATGAAACGTGGGATATCACTAAGCTACAAGGCTCGTGGTTGAACCTCTTTCAAATCTGAATTGATAAAATTTCTAATTAATAAGGTTGAGGTTATACACACCCCACCCAAACTATACTATACACACCACATATTAACTAAATGAAAAATATAAACATATAAAAGACACATATGCCCTTACTATTTTACTTATCAAGTAATAAAATAAATTTTAAACACACTCCACATAATTTCTAAACACAACTTAAAGTTAAATTTCTCATTCTTATACACATTTCCATCTTCAAAGTTTCAATAACTAAACCAAAAAAATAAAAATAAACCCCTAACACTTCAACATTATTTTGTGAAGAAAAAATTATTTGAAGCATTAAGAAATACTTAAAATGAACACTACGTTTTTGTGATTGTAAGCAGTGTAGGTGAAAATTTTGTGTGTTAAATAAAAAAAAAAATCAAAAATATGTTCAACTTTGTACGATCTACTTATATCGATCGAACAGTTCATTCAATATTGGTTACACGACACACTACATATGCGACCACTATCGATTATACAACACATTATATCTTCGACCACTAATATTGGTTGGAAAAAAATCACGATTTCAGTCATTTTTCTTCATTTAAATTTTAGTGTGTTAACATTTGTGCGTGTTAAGTAAATATTGTGGTGTGTATACACTATACACAGTACAATATATTGACCAATAAATAAGGGTGAGACTATCCACACCTTCTGTTTTTCCAAACATATCTCAATTCTAAATGCACCCCAATTAAAATATGAATAAATTTCATAATAAAACCCAATTTATAAATTAATTCTCAATTCTAAATTCAAATTTTAAAGTTTCTCAACAAGGGGCTCAATTTTACATTTTTTCTCAATTTAAGACTTGAAATTTAGATTGAGTTCTTAATTCAAGACAAAATTTCATATTTTTTTTTCCTTTTTTATTTATATTTATAGATTTATTAATATTTCAATAAATATTAATATTTTGGATAAATTAAGATAAGTTAGTGTACTTTAAGAATAATCTTCATTCGAGTTATCTTAATTTATATGGAAAAAAATATAGTTAATTCAATTCATAAAATATAAATTATATTAACATGAATAATATTAAAATCGATTTTATATACTTTTATTCATAAAATTAAGAAATTAAAGGAATTTTAATTTTTTTGAATTGCATTTTATATATATAAATTAAAACAAGTCGAATGAAAATCATTCCAAAATTGCATGAACTTATCTTAATTTATCTAAACTATAAATATATATAAAAATGTAAATAAATATATAAATATAAATATAAATAAAAAAATTAAATTTTGTCTTGAATTGAAAACCCAATTTGAATTTGAAGCCTTAAATCGAGAAAAAAAATATAAAATTGAGTTCCTTATTGAAAAACTTTAAAATTTGGGTTTAGAATTGAGAACTAATTTATAAATTGGGTATTGTTATGAAATTTATCCATTAAAATATTTATAATTTACAAAAATTCTAATCACACCCAAACTCATTTCAATTTTACCCTTTTGAAGAAATAAAGAAAAAAAATCCTAACCTCCCCCTCCCCAACCAAACTCTCTCATTCTCTCTCAATTTGCTCCCCTCTAATTCTGTCTTTCCTTTTATTTACCGTCGATTTCAGTTTAGTAATCCGAAGGAGTTTTATCTTTTTTTTTTCTTTTTCTCTTTTAATCCTTGAGAAATAAGTTACAAGGAAGAAAGAAAATCTTGTAAAAAAAAATTGAAAAACAAATTTTTTTGAAAATCTCGTTCGATCCTGATTGATCGAACATGAAGTTGTATATTCGACTATTAGAAATCGAATGTAGAGAAGAAGGTTCGATTCAAATATGTCGAACACATTATGTTCGATTTTTTCGATCGGACAATGACTATAATGTTTGATTTGAATAAACTGAATAGTGATGCAATGTTTGATCTGTATAGATCGAACTTCGTGTTTTCGAGCTAAGACGTGAAAGAAGTGAGGAAAAAGAAGATAGTAAGAAAGAAATGAATAAGATCTAAGAAGAAGAATAAAGAGAAGATAATTTTACAGAGTCTTAGGGTTAAAACGAATGGGGAAGATGGGTTGGAAAGAAGAAATATAATAGAGAAAACGGCCCAATCTAGCCCATTTCTCTATATTTGAGGCCAAAATACCCCTGAATATAATTTTTTTTCCTATATACCCTATTCACTATATTAATATACCCATCTGCCCTTTTTTTTTTTTGAAAAAATCGACATGTGGCACCGATGTCTGATTGTCTCTGATTGTGTCAGTTGCTTTGTTTATTTTGTGTATTTAGTTCGTATTTTAGGTTATATTTAATTATTTAATTATTAGCTTATATATAATTATTTAAAATTGCCGTGTAGATTTATTTTTTAATTTAGTTATTTTGATAATTACCTGATTTAAAATTGTGTACACTTATATAATATAATACATTATATTGAAATCAAAATTCATAATAAGACATAAAATATTGTCACTAATATATATTGACCCTAAACGGCAATTTTTGAACATAATTAAGGGGTGCACGGCAATTTTGAAAATAATTGCCGTGCCCCCCTATATTTTTTCAAAAAAATTTGTAAAATTTTCTTAAGTGTTATAATTTGTGAAAAAATTATGAAAAAGCTAATTTTGAAATTTGCATTCATAATTTCAAATGATTAGTTTTAATTTCCCAATTATTTCAAAATTGCCGTTCCCCCCTATATTTATATTTTTTTTCCAAATTAAATAATTATTGCAATAATTACTTATTTCTTGTTATATTAGATTATATTACATTTTTTATGCAAATTGTTATCTTATTTAATTATATTATATTATATATTATAATGTAATTACCATTATTATTTTTTACTTATTTTGCTAATTACATATTATATTATTTAACACATTATATTCAAATCAAGAATAATAATAAACTTATAAAATAGTGTCAATAACATGTATATGCAAGGAACGGCAATTTTCTTTTTTTTTTAGGGGGTGCACGGCAATTTTGAAAATAATTGCCGTGCCCCCCTATTTTTTTTCAAAAAAATTTGTAAAATTTTCTTAAGTGTATTATATTTGTGAAAAAATTATGAAAAAGCTAATTTTGAAATTTGCATTGTAATTATTCATAATTTCAAATGATTAGTTTTAATTTTCCAATTTTTTCAAAATTGCCGTTCCCCCTATATTTATATATTTTTTTTACAAATTAAATAATTATTGCAATAATTATTTATTTCTTGTTATATTAGATTATATTTCATTTTGGAACGGCAATTTGTTATCTTATTTAATTATATTATATTATATATTATAATGTAATTACCATTATTATTTTTAACTTATTTTGGTAATTACATATTATATTATTTAACACATTATATTCTAATCAAAAATAATAATAACTTATAAAATGGTGTCAATAACATGTATATGCAAGGAACGGCAATTTTCTTTTTTTTTAGGGGGTGCACGGCAATTTTGAAAATAATTGCCGTGCTCCCCTATATTTTTTCAAAAAAATTTCTAAAATTTTCTTAAGTGTTATCATTTGTGAAAAAATTATGAAAAAGTTAATTTTGATATTTGCATTGTAATTATTCATAATTTTAAATGATTAGTTTTAATTTCCCAATTTTTGCAAAATTGTCGTTCCCCCTATATTTATAATTTTTTTTTCAAATTAAATAATTATTGCAATAATTATTTATTTCTTGTTATATTAGATTATATTTCATTTTGGAACGGCAATTTGTTATCTTATTTAATTATATTATATTATATATTATAATGTAATTACTATTATTATTTTTTACTTATTTTGCTAATTACATATTATATTATTTAACACATTATATTCAAATCAAAAATAATAATAAACTTATAAAATAGTGTCAATAACATGTATGTAGCTTGAACGGCAATTTTCTTTTTTTTTTAAGGGGTGCACGGCAATTTTGAAAATAATTGCCGTGCCCCCCTATATTTTTCCAAAACAATTTGTAAAATTTTCTTAAGTGTTATAATTTGTTAAAAAATTATGAAAAAGCTAATTTTGAAATTTGCATTGTAATTATTAAGATTTTTAAAGGATTAGATTTAATTTCCCAATTTTTGCACAATTGCCGTTCCCCCCTATATTTATATATATTTTATACAAATTAAATAATTATTTATTTCTTGTCATATTACATTATATTATATTTTGGAACGGAAATTGTTATCTTATTTAATTATATTATATTATAATTACCGCGTAAATAATAATAAGACTTATAAAATATTGGCAATAATATATATTTAGTGGGAACGGGAATTTTTTTTAATATTTAGGGGATGCATGACAATTTTTTTAATAATTGTCGTGTCCCCTTTAAAATTATATTAAAGGGCACGGCAATTATATTATTATTGTTAAAAGGGCACGGCAATTATATTAAAGAGCACTATAATTATATAATTATTGTTAAAAGGGCACGGCAATTATATTAAAGGGCACTATAATTATATTATTATTTTTAAAAGGGCACGACAATTATATTGTTATTGTTAAAAGGGCACGGCAATTATATTAAAGGGCACGACAATTACATAAATTAATATAATATTAGTACATGATTTCATAAATGGCAATTACATAAATTAATATAATATTAGTACATAAATTGCCGTGTATGTGTCACAAATAATATTTTATTAATATTATTAATATTAGTGGCATAAATAATATTTTATTAATATATAAGATAACAACTAATAATTGCCGTGTATGTGGCACAATAATATGATTTCATATATTATAATATTAATATAATACATTATGTGTCACAATACATTAATTGCCGTTTATATGATTTCATATAATTGCCGTTTATATTAATTGCCCTTTATATGATTTCATATATTACAATATTAATATAATACATTATGTGGCACAATACATTATGATTTCATATATTAGAAATTTTTTTGAAAAAATATAGGAGGGCACGGCAATTATTTTCAAAATTGCCGTGCACCCCCTAAAAAAAAAAAATTTGCCGTTCCTTGCATATACATGTTATTGACACTATTTTATAAGTTATTATTATTTTTGATTTGAATATAATGTGTTAAATAATATAATATGTAATTACCAAAATAAGTTAAAAATAATAATGGTAATTACATTACAATATATAATATAATATAATTAAATAAGATAACAAATTGCCGTTCCAAAATGAAATATAATCTAATATAACAAGAAATAAATAATTATTGCAATAATTATTTAATTTGAAAAAATATATATAAATATAGGGGGGAACGGCAATTTTACAAAAATTGGGAAATTAAAACTAATCATTTAAAATTATGAATAATTACAATGCAAATTTCAAAATTAACTTTTTCATAATTTTTTCACAAATGATAACACTTAAGAAAATTTTATAAATTTTTTTGAAAAAATATAGGGGGGCACGGCAATTATTTTCAAAATTGCCGTGCACCCCCTAAAAAAAAAGAAAATTGCCGTTCCTTGCATATACATGTTATTGACACTATTTTATAAGTTATTATTATTTTTGATTTGAATATAATGTGTTAAATAATATAATATGTAATTACCAAAATAAGTTAAAAATAATAATAGTAATTACATTATAATATATAATATAATATAATTAAATAAGATAACAAATTGCCGTTCCAAAATGAAATATAATCTAATATAACAAGAAATAAATAATTATTGCAATAATTATTTAATTTGTAAAAAAAATATATAAATATAGGGGGGAACGGCAATTTTACAAAAATTGGGAAATTAAAACTAATCATTTAAAATTATGAATAATTACAATGCAAATATCAAAATTAGCTTTTTCATAATTTTTTCACAAATTATAACACTTAAGAAAATTTTACAAATTTTTTTTTAAAAATATAGGGGGGCACGGCAATTATTTTCAAAATTGCCGTGCACCCCCTAAAAAAAAAGAAAATTGCCGTTCCTTGCATATACATGTTATTGACACTATTTTATAAGTTATTATTATTTTTGATTTGAATATAATGTGTTAAATAATATAATATGTAATTACCAAAATAAGTTAAAAATAATAATGGTAATTACATTATAATATATAATATAATATAATTAAATAAGATAACAAATTGCCGTTCCAAAATGAAATATAATCTAATATAACAAGAAATAAATAATTATTACAATAATTATTTAATTTGTAAAAAATATATATAAATATAGGGGGAACGGCAATTTTGAAAAAATTGGAAAATTAAAACTAATCATTTGAAATTATGAATAATTACAATGCAAATTTCAAAATTAGCTTTTTCATAATTTTTTCACAAATATAATACACTTAAGAAAATTTTACAAATTTTTTTGAAAAAATATAGGGGGGCACGGCAATTATTTTCAAAATTGCCGTTCCTTGCATATACATGTTATTGACACTATTTTATAAGTTTATTATTATTTTTGATTTGAATATAATGTGTTAAATAATATAATATGTAATTAGCAAAATAAGTAAAAAATAATAATGGTAATTACATTATAATATATAATATAATATAATTAAATAAGATAACAATTTGCATAAAAAATATAATATAATCTAATATAACAAGAAATAAATAATTATTGCAATAATTATTTAATTTGTAAAAAAAAATATAAATATAGGGGGGAACGGCAATTTTGAAATAATTGGGAAATTAAAACTAATCATTTGAAATTATGAATGCAAATTTCAAAATTAGCTTTTTCATAATTTTTTCACAAATTATAACACTTAAGAAAATTTTACAAATTTTTTTGAAAAAATATAGGGGGGCACGACAATTATTTTCAAAATTGCCATGCACCCCTTAAATATGTTCAAAAATTGCCGTTTAGGGTCAATACATATTAGTGACAATATTTTATGTCTTATTATGAATTTTGATTTCAATATAATGTATTATATTATATAAGTGTACACAATTTTAAATCAGGTAATTATCAAAATAATTAAATTAAAAATTATTCTACACGGAAATTTTAAATAATTATATATAAGCTAATAATTAAATAATTAAATATAACCTAAAATACAAACTAAATACACAAAATAAACAAAGCAACTGACACAATCAGAGACAATCAGACATCGGTGCCACATGTCGATTTTTTCAAAAAAAAAGGGTAGATGGGTATATTAATATAGTGAATAGGGTATATAAGAAAAAAAATTATATTCAAGAGTATTTTGGCCTCAAATATAGAGAAGTGGGCTAGATTGAGCCGTTTTCTCAATATAATAAGGGTAATTTAGTATTTTATATTATAATTAATTTTCATTTATTTTGTCGAGGGTGTTTTTAGAAAAGGGTGGTCCCACCCATAAATAATTGCAGCAATTAAAACAGAACAAACCATGAATCGGGCAATTAGTAACCTCCAACTCGAACTCCTACTGAAACCCCAACAAGAGAATATCGAATCGGTCACACATTCATCATTGCAGCATAATCGTTCTAGCTCGATCATAATTTCCGTCAGAAATGGAGGGACAGAGTTTGCACGGAGGTGACGACCACGCGTCTGACCCGACCCAGCTTCCGACTGCACCGGTTGGCCGAGTCCGTGCGAGGGCCGATCCTTTCTTGATAGCCTGCCGATGCTTCAGCTTTATCACTTCTTTGGCCGCCATTCTCTGCATCGCTGTGAACGTTCTCTCCGCCGTCCAATCTTTCAAGCACGGATCTGATGTATTGAGATTTCTCTTCTTCCGCGTATTGTAACTGCGAACTCGATTAGTAGATAATAAACGTGTTGAGCTTTAGGATTTGTTTGGTGTAGGTATTCGATGGAATATTCCGGTGTTACGCGGTGGTTATTGCTGTTTTTGTGGTGGTCGCCGAGACAGAGTGGGAATTCGTTATGAAGTTCTCGAAGGTTCACTCTTTCTTCTTTATCTTTTATCTGTTGTTATTTTCAGTATGTATATCTGGTGTGTATTTAATAATTTTTTTTATATGGTGAAGTTTTCAGCTGCAATGCTGCTTAGAGAATTTAACTTATTCGGAGTAATTGGCCCTGAACTTTAATCTCTGTGTTGGATATTGTTGAATGACTATCTTATCTAAATGCTTAAACGCGTAGAGAGGACTATTATATAATATTTATTTATCTTCGACAAATCACTTATGTTCACCAATTTTACACTTGTACAAAAAATACCTGCATTCTCATGGTGTACTCAAACCTTACAGAAATTGGAGTTGATTTATATTCAGCACAAAGGGGCCATGTGTTCTTTGTCTGTTGCATTATAGAAGTTTTCAGTACATACTTATGTATCAACGAGGCAATACATAGACTTGGGATGATTTTCAAATTCTATTGGTGTATTAAGGGTATAGTTAGATTTCTATCATGTTAGCCTGTTGATATAAATATCAACTTTTCTCCTAATAAGAAAGTCCGAGGCCAAAGCCCTCCATCAAACCTTACCACAAAAATCCTTATATCTCACATGACTTGAAAACAATAAATGTAGAGAGCTAGGGAATGGTAAAGTGTTGGCGTAGTGGTGCCTTTGGAAGTTGCAGGCTGTGGTTTGATATGAACATAGTGGCATAACTTTGGTGTCCGTGGATACTGGAATCTGATGCTGGTTCATACTATGAGTTTTGGAGACATTGTGCCGGTGAAAATTGGTAGAGTATTATAGTCTTCAGCAGATGCAATGAGTCTGATAACCGTGGGATGAATATGCACCGTCTATGTTTTGGTGGGTTCATCAAGACAATAAGACAACACTTATTAAGTTGGTGGCCTGGTATCCATGATTGTTCTGTTTTTCTGATACCATTTCACATGAAAGTAAACCGGTGAATGTTTTTCAAAGTGGTAGAATTTCAGATGATTGTCTCTAGTACCATTTCATACTCTCACTGAATGTAAGCTCAAACCAGTGAATGAGTTCTTGCTGTGAAAATGTAATGATTTACTAGTGCGGGAAAGGTAAACTTAGGAGTTGAATGCTTTACAGGTCTGTTCAAGGGATGTTGAAGGTGTTTCTTCTTCTGTTGCTAGTAGGTTGGCCTTTTGAGGACCTGCATTACCAAACTTTTCTCAAACTAGTGCTAAAAAGAATTTTAAAGATTGTTTGCGTTACACATATTTGAAGATAAATATTCTGCCTTTCCCAATGTTTTATTTTCTTGATATAGACACCTCTGATTTAACCGAAACAAAAAATAATTTGATGTGATGGGGGTGAAAACTGAAAGGTTAAAAGCAGCCTCTCCAATAGAAGAAATTGTTTTGGACTTTTCTTCAATATCTGTTGGTAAATACTTTAGCTTTTATTTGGTGTGTTCAAATCCATATGCTCCAGGATTAAATTTTCACCAACATGTTGCAGGTTCTGGAGTATTGGGCAGGCAGAGGAATGCTGCAGATCTTGTATGTCAAAATATCCTCTGAACAACTTGTCCAAAGCCAAATTTAACTCCAACCTAGCTGTTCTCATATGCAGTTGTAGCGTCTGTGTTTAGTGTTTACTAATAGCTTGCTACATTACCTGCATTATCTCTATTCATCTTCCAGGTGTAGATTGGTATTCAATGTTTGATTAATGAAGGTCCTGAATCACCCAAAGTTTCTCTATATTTTCCTTGTTGGGTATGACTAAATCCACGCTACATCGCAACCGGTGATTACTCATAACAGATAGTGGCTAGAAACAAATCTATCTGCAGCATTCATCCATTTGGAGATACAATCGGCACAATGATATCTCTTTTACGATGACAAAACCCCTGTTTCTGTTTCTGCTTCTGCTTTTATTTAATATGTTTAAGTAGTACTCCTAGGTTGTTGCATTATGACTTGTGCTCATCTTGTTTCTCCAGTGTCGCAGTGATGACCAGAGCTTACCCTGAGTATTTGAGGAACCGTCAAGAGATTTTTCTTCTTCAGAGCATCGCAAGCTACCTTCTTCTTGCATGTGGTGCAGTTTACATAATATCAGTAAGTTCACGATTCCATGACACCAATTATCTTGTACTTTGTAATTGTATTTGGCCTGTACTAACTATCCCTGGCTTCTGTTTTCTTGTCTAGTTTACATCATTTATTTTCTGTGTCCATGTTCTTCCTAAATATTTGTATTGGCTATTCTCTATGTCATTACGACATGTATCATCTTGATGATCAGTGTGACTGTTGCTTCTAAGCTCGAACTTGTTGGCTAAATTATATATGCCTCTTTAGGGAATATTATGCATTGGCATGGTAAAGCGTGCTCGCCAGAAACAAGAACTTTCCAGGGAGCAAGCAATAAAGGATCTGCAGGTAATCTGTTTTTTGCAGTACATTAGGATAATGATTTGGCCCTTATATTGCTTTAGCAGCTTACATTTGCAGTTGTACCTTTGAGCATTTTGACAACATTTTTTCCCCTCTCTTTTAATCTATTTTATCAACATAAGTCGGTAACTGGTAATCTGAGTCCTACAAAAAAAAAAAAAATGTTACAATGCTTCTTTTCTCTCCTGCTCTCTGGCCTTTGACCTATACTACAGTGAACTTGATGTTCCCCTGGAAGTGAATATTGAGATTTAAAACAAAAATAAACATTACTTTGTTAAGCTATAGTTTTGATAAAAGAGATGAGGTGGAAAGAAAGCCTGAGAATGGCACTGCACTTCAAAAGTCAATTATAATTCGTTGAGCTGGTCTTTGTACTAGCTAAGTACCAGACTTTTGATCCAGTTGTGTCCTTGCTATTGATAAGGATAACACAATGTTTACATTAAGCTATCAATTGCAGGACCTTGAGAGGCGTAGAGAAGAACTCGAGTCTTTGTTGCTCGAGGAACAAGTTTGATCCCAAGAGTTCAAATTATCAAATGTGGCTAGAGAGCTGAGAGTAACATCCAAGTGATCCCTGATCCCACTATATGAATTTTTTTTTTTTTCCTCGATCGAACACATTTTGTAGTTTGTTGTACAGTTACTTGTTCTAGTTTGGCAAATCACCTGATTGCTATATGAATTTTTTTTCCTCGATCGAACCCATTTTATAGTTTGTTGTACAGTTACTTGTTCTAGTTTTGCACTTGATTTGACACTGCAAAGTGATGATTCATCTTTCAAATTTTCAGAATTTCTAGCTTTTCTTTTCCTGCCCCTAATTTTATTAGTGCTATAACTAATTTGTGGGAGAAATATTCTCAATTCTTTATTCCTTTCCTTTTCGTGAAATTATGGTTTACAACAATAGAAATAAATAAAAACATGAAATGCGCATCCGGGGAATCGAACCCCGGTCAGTACCGTGGGAGGGTACTATGATACCACTACACCAGATGCGCCATTGGAAGATGTGTTGTATCATTAATTTTTAATATGAATCCAAGGCTCCAAGATAAAAGAAGGACTCCTATAGCTAATTAATCTGTAGAATACGTACCTACGGACCACTCCAGTATACGTATAGTAGGCCTCCTTCGCCCGCGGGTACTTCGACTGCCTTGTATCAAGTGAAGAGAGGGGGGTGGTAGGCTTAGTAGGGCTCGAACCTACAATATCACCGTTATGAGCGGTACGTTTCAACCAATTAAACTATAAGCCCTTATGGATCTCTACATGTAATTCGCTCACTTAGGGAAGAGCGGATGGAAAGAGAGGCCTTTGCTCTATCTACTTCTTCCTCTTCCCAGGAATGAACAATTGGATAAAAAAAGGATTTCTCTATTTCATTTTTTTTATTATTGTTTATAGATAGATATAAAATTATATATGTCTATTATTATTCTAAAAAAGAAAATAGAATATATAATTTTAGCAAGCGGCTCTCCTAGTGGCTCGACTTGGTCTCGCTCCCTTCCCGCACTATTCCTCCCCACTAAAAAGAGCGATTGAAAATCTCGAGAACCTCTGTCTTCGCGGGGCTATTTTTTTCTTGTAGTGCCCTCCATTCCACTATTCTGATCGAGTGCTCTTCCGAACGACCAAGTCATAATAATGAGATTAAAAACCGATGCTTCCTTGGCTGTGTAGAACATGCATTAGCATTATGTCATTCCTACAAGTGATCCCCCATCCAGGATTGGAAGAAGTGCTATATGAGGACTTCGAAATCAAATATATATATATATATATATATATATATAGCATTTCGTAAACTTGTGCTTGTTTGCTGCTTATTTTCTACTTGAATTTCCCTTTTCTTTTATTTGGAGTTCAGTGTTGTTCCGTTTTTCTCTTTTAAAATTATGATTGAATATAATACTAGAAAATTTTGTTAATTTTAATTTGTAGTTTCATTTTGAAAGAGCAAAGAAAAAAAATCTGGAAAACATACTAATTATGATTTTTTGCATCAGTATTTTTGCTACTGTCTCAAAGCTAATTTTTCTTTTGGCAGAATAGGTTTTTGCATCAGTATGATCAACGGGTGGGTCTTTCTTTCCACTCAAGAGTCAATCTCTGCTCGGTCAGAGAAAACCTTTGCATGTCTCCATTACTTTTTGGAAGACCTGTGTCCCATAATAAACTGTCAACCTGAGAAAATCTTTGTATGCCTCCATTACCTTTTGGAAGATCTGTGTCCCATAATAAACTGTCAACCTGAGACGATCATTACCCGTACAGTCCTAACATAAAGTTAGAGTGGTGGTATCTCATTGATGGCTCGAGACCCCCATATGGGATCTTCTTCAACTTCAATGTCCAAAAAACTGCAAAATAAATGCATTACATTCCAAAATATCACACTTACTTCCTTATCCAGAACCTTGCACATAAAGTTATAACCAAAATCCGTTTAAACCAGCATTAACTTGGAACCAAGTGCATCTGAAACACCACTAACTAAGATCAATGTAATTGTATTTGTATGTGAATCCAAAGCAATAGAATGATGAACTTAAAGTCTATGTTTGTTCTAAACTTCAGGTAACTTTTGAAATTTGGATTTGGGCTTGAGAAATATTTTATAAATATGGATTTTGAAAAGTTTATATTTGATTTAAGATTTTGTAGGGTAAAATTTTAGTTAAAATGTCATTTTCACATGGGGAATTATAAAAAAAGTAGATGTTTTTTTGTTGTTTATAGAAAATGCAGAAAAGGTAGATGTTTTCATTGGGAATTATAAAAAAGTAGAAAAAATAGAGTCGTATTGTAGGATTGTGTAAATCTTTGTCCAAACATAGATAGAATTAAACCCATCTAAAATTAGGATGAAATAATCCAAACATATCCTAGTATTGTTGAGAATAATTAATTAGTATTTTCATTAATAAATTGGATAATCAAATGCTTCGAGCTGCATTGAATGTTGGGCCACTTGTTGAAGATAAAAAGTACATGGAACCTTAAATATGTTTTGAAGTTTACATTAATTATCTCAAATTAAAGAACAAATGTTCAATTTTTTTGAACTTTTATATCCTAATATATTATATTATATCATCATTTGTATTTATTTTCTATTACTAAGTTACAAATTATCTTTGTAACGACCTTTTTTTTTTTTTTTGTCCTGAGAAGATTAGTAATTAATCGGCCCTTTTTCATGTTCAATGGTAGAAAAGTAGCCTAAAGCCATGGGCTTATTCTCGGGTCGGGTCTGGGACAAAATGGACCGTTGGTAGGCTCAAGTCGGGTCCTTTCTTTTGATAGATTCCAACTGTTGCCAAACTCAGCCTTCCTTCGCAAGATCATTCCAAATTTCAAATTAAACTCTTTACCGCTCCGACCACTGTACGCCTTTTTCTCCGCCGTTCCTCCGCCTTTCAGCCAATTGGCGCATATTCTGTCCATCATCGGATTGTAGGGTGAGTAATTTTTTCTGGTTTTTTTAGAATTTTTGAGTTTTAGTTTTATACATCGTCTTTCTTCAAGGTTTGAAAATTTTGTTGCAGTTATACAGAAGTTTAGGAGTACTTCAATCTTTATGGAGATTATTTTCTTAACTTTTGAGAGCGATTATTACGGAAATCAATTAATACTTCCACCATCCATGAATTTATCATAGCTATTAATGTGTTTTGCTACTGCGTTAGCAACACTTGTAAGATTTTCTACTCTTGGTTGAAGAAGCCCTAATTTCCATCGAGGAATATAAATATAATGAATTTTTCATGTTCATTCTTTCAGCCTGCCATTGTTTTAATCCTTCCATTTCCAGTTGTTTGGAGGAATGGGAGTTGGTGGTTGACTAGGGTTAATAAGAAAAACTTAAACTTTCATTTATATGTTGCTTTCGACTTTTCTGTTCCTTTTGTCTTTCTTTCCTTTTAGATGATTGATTTGATGTTGCTAAATCTGATCAAATTTCGAAACTGCTCACTAAACTCTGATACAAGTAGGGAAGCCATTTGTTATTCTAGATTGATCGAAGTCCAGCTATTTTCTTTTCTTCCTCTTATGGTTGGCTGTGGTTAGAGCACGACTCTGTGATACACATAAATGTTACAGTTTAGAATCTTAGATAATGTGGTGTTCTCATTGAAAATATAGTATTGTTGATTTTTTTACGCAAATTTAAAGAGGTAAATGGAAACCTGAAAACGAAGACCCATGACAGTTGCATATCTAAATAAGGTCAATGCATATCTCTATCTTCTGAAGAAAAATGTATAGTCAAGAAAAATTATTCCTTTGCTTTGTTTTCTTGAGTATTTCATAATCATTTTTGTATTGTTCATTATTTATGTTCAGTTTGCATCTCGGATTATTTGCACCAGACCAGCAAATCATACTGAGAAGTAAAGGAAATGGACAACATTAATGATCAGCAGGACGAAGTTAAATTTGAGGTGGAAAAACTCAGAGCAGAATGCCGGGCCAGGTCCAAGCTATCAGATAGCTTGACGAAAGCCCATGATGAGCAACTAGGCAAAACCCAACAAGAAAAGTCCGAGATTGATAAACTAGCCAAGGAACTCCGTGCCAAGTTTGAGGAGATATGTGAGATTAGGCAACTCTATAAGGAACTTCAGTCAAGTTTGCACAGAAAGGACTTGTTTCTCCAGCAGATTAGTTCTGCAAGCAAAAAGCTTCAAGCAGAACATACTGGGAAAATTTTGAAGTTGGAGAGTGAAAACAGGGATCTTGTCTTGTCTTTAGATGAAGCATTAGCAAGGATTCAGGATTTGGAGAAGAAGACTTGTGAAAGTTCTGAGGAAATCGGTTGTCTTAAGAGGCTTTTATTAATTAAACAAGAGAAGAACTCTGAAGTGCAGAAGAATGCATCAAAAGATCTGAAAGAGAGGGAGGAATACATATTCAAATTGGAGGAGGAGAGTAAGGTTACTGAAGATCAGATAGAACGGAAAAGCGAGCAGTCCTCGTATCTTGAGGAAGCATACAAGAAGCTTCTGGACAAGTTCCAGGTGAGTAAGTCGGAGTGGCAGAAAGAGAAGTCCTTGCTTTTTAATGAAATTTCTTCTCTCCAAGCTACTTTGGATGCTCAGATTCGAGTCTCAGAAACCCTGGAGACCCAGTTGAGGATGAGTAATCAAGCCTTAGCTCATGAACAAAGCAGAAGGAAAGTTCTCGAACTTGAAGTGTCTGAATCTAGATCTAGATGTGAGAATGTCTTCTTAGAATGTCAGGTGGAAAACTCAGAGATTGAGCGGTTAACTCTGAAGAGGGATGAAGAGATTGCAGAGCTACGGATCCTATTGAGGAAAAAAGAGATACTTGCCAATGATATGAATTACAAAATTAAACTACTAGAGCAAGAAAACAGTGATCAGAAAGTGTCTCTGAAAGAGATGAGAGAGGCTCAGTCTCAGCTTAAAAATAATGCCGCATTGAAGAGGTTACAGAATAAACTTCAAGGTCTGGAACAGTTGCATAGTAAATGTGTTGTAAACCTCAAAGAGAAGGAGGTTAACATGAATTCTCAGATAGAAAAACTGACGGTTGATATTCACCATTGCTTGTCTGCGATGGCTGTCAAAAATATAAGCTTAAGAGAACTGCACATGGAACTCGAAGATTGCCAGTGCGTATTGGAGGTAAAGAGCAAAGAAATTTTTGCTTTAGTAATGGTTTTGATATCTGATTTTTATGTTGCTCACTCAAAGTTGTATGATGCAAAAGAGAAGTTGGAAATGGGAATGATGCAAACTAAAGAGAAAAATCTGTTTCTAGATCAGCAGTTGCAATTAAAGAATACTGAGCTACATAAAGTTTATGACGAACTGAAACAGAGATCTGATGAGGTAACTTCTGTGATGGAGCAGGTCGAGTCTTTAGAATCCTTGAAGCTTAAAGATAATTTTATAGAGGTAGAACTCAGGTGGAAGAAAGCAATGCTGGATGAATCAAATGAATGTCGTAATCGCCTAGAAATGCAATTGCCAGAATTGGAAAATACCCACAAGGACAACATAGAAAATGCTTTAGACAAATTAAACTCTGAGCTGTCCAACAAAACTTCTGAAAGTGAAAAGTGCAAACTCGAGTTGAAGAAGTCACAATCCAAGGTGGGAATTCTAAAATCAAATTTGGAAGAAAATCAACAAGCACATGAGCAAGAGATTACCAACCTGCATGTCATGATGAATGATAAAGATGCCAAATTTGGTAAATTACAGGAAAAGATTTCGGTATTAGAGTCAGAAATTTTAGCAAAATTGGAGGCTGCAGAAATGCTCAATCAAGAGAAGGATAACTATATCCGGATTGCTGAAGATAGAAACTGCAGCATCAAAAGTCTCCAGAATGAGATTGCTCAGATAAAGAACAACTTGGTTGAAAGAGATGCTGCAAATACTGCTCTATTAGTTGCACATAACACTCTTGGAGAGGAAAATGAGAGACTTTTATCCTCTGCTAAAGAGAGAGACCAGAAATTTCAAGAACTTCAGAAAGAGCATGAATCATTGAATCAGGAGCTGGAAAGTATGATTTTTCTTGCAGAGAAGGCTGTTGTTCTTGATGAGGCCTTGCAGACAGCAGAGTATCAAAAAATGTTACAGATTGAAGAAAAAAACCAGGCAATTGCCAACTTGGAGATTGAAGTGAATGGCTTGCGTGAGAAGGTGGAAACCCAAGAAAAATCATTGCTTCACTCAAGGCAAAAGATCTTACATGTTGAAGAAACAAAGAAGTCAGAGATGCTAGTGCTGAGAACTCAATTAGAGGAGCAAAAGCGGTGCTTTGAGGGTCTCCTTGAGGAGCTTGAGTCCCATAAGCGATCATTGCTTGAAGAACGCAGGAAAGCAAACATTGAGAGGGAGAATTTGCTTGCACAAATTGAGGGTATGTATGGACAAATTGGAGTCCTCAGCAGAGAAGATGTGGAATTGATGGGTATGTTGGAGACAATGTCACACCTTTCTGAGGAAGACAGTGAAGCTGTAAGAAGTCTGTCAAGTGATGGATTGAATTGCACCACTTTTTCACCCTCAATAAAATTTCAAGTGAGCGTTGAGGGAAGGACTCCACTGATGCAGCTTAATCGTTAAGAGGTAAACGTGTCTAAATTCTTGTAAACTTCTGTTACAAATGCAAATCAAATGATTATTTTATTTGTAACTTTTATCCTTTTTCATTTCATGCATATATGTATATAGTTTTAGCATTTTGTAAACTTGTGCTTGTTTGCTGCTTATTTCTACCTGAATTTCCTTTTCTTTGATTTGGAGTTAATTCAGTGTTGTTCCGTGTTCCCATTTTATAATTATGATTGAATATAATACTAGGAAATTTTGTTAATTTTAATTTATAGTTTTATTCTGAAAGAGCAGACAATCTATGTTATCTTAGATTAGATTCATATGTGATGTGTGCAAGTATCTATGAACAAAAAGAAGAAATCTGGATAACATAAATAATTATGATTTCTTGCGTCAGTATTTATAGTACTGTCTCAAAGATATGTTTTTGTTTTTTGGCAGAATAGGTTGAATAGTGGTACTACTTATTCTTGATTGCAACCTGTTAATACTATCTGTTAGCTATTTGTTAATACTATCTCTTCAGCAGACATTGTCATGTATATTTGTGTGGATAGTGTAAAGACTGTCGGGTAATGTTAATATGATACTTGTTGTAAAGAAGCTCCAATGATGAAGTACAAATTTGTATCATCGTTCCAATTACTGAACTGCTCTAGCTCTATCATGTGTAGTGCTCTATAGCTTGTTGCGCTGAATTAAGGGACAACTGAGGAGCTTCCCTGCCACTTTTGAAACCAAATATTAGATTCTATTGCTTCACTGTTAACATTGTCAACACCAAATTAACTGTATCTATATCTTCTTTTGCTTCAAAATCATTCGTCTTTTTACAAAAAAAATTCTACTAATTTTAACTTATACATCAAATCCTGATCCACCTTATCTTACGCTTCTGATTGTTCTCTCCTTTGTCAATTAATTTATTACATCTTAAGTGATGACATAGGCATTTCACAATCTAATGCTCACTTTCATGTCTGTTCTAATCTAATGGGCTTTCGTTATTTATGTTTATCCGACATCAATGTGACAAACCTTCCTATCAATGTTGAGCGCCTGCCCTTCCACTCGGCACTACTGGGTGATTTTCTGGTGGAAAAAGTTGGTTTTGACCAATATTGTGATGTGTAACCATTCATATTTGACCATAAAATTGAGGGTCGAAAGGTGGGCCATCGTCGAATTAAAAGGCATGAGATTGATTTAAGTTTCAAGTAGATGATTGAAGTGTATTTAAATGCTCAAAATCTGTCGAATTAAAAGGCATGAGATTGATTTAAGTTTCAAGTAGATGATTGAAGTGTATTTAAATGCTCAAAAATCGATTTTCGGTGAGTGAGAAATTAATACATTGAAGTATGTGGATTGAGCATGAAAAGTTTGAGATTTGTGAATATCCCACAGAAATTTTAGCTTTGTTAACTCCCTATATAAGTAATAATGGCTTTGATGTTTACAAGTGTGCGTGGACCAAGTAATGGGCCCACACGTGCTGCACTGGGCAGATTTGGGTCTTGAATCTGGTCAGCCAATTAAGGATATATTTTGGAGCACAAAAATGGGCTCGACCCATTAATGATGAAACATATTGAATATTGTTGGAGATATTGCAACATTGTTGCCAACACATCGACGCAGTTCAGTAGCACGCAGCTTGTCGAATTTGTGGCCCCCTGTCTTGAGGCCCTGGTCGTCCATGATGGAAGCCCACACTCCTTGAGCCTGCTCAGGTGTGAAGTAGTTATACAAGAAAAATACATATTCATACACACTTGAGAGCATCTTTTTTCTCTCATTTTTGCTGTATAAATGTTTATAGCATATTTGCAAAATCAAAATGCAAGTGCATTCATTTTCCATATAGAACATACACTCTAATTCTTTTCCTATTGTAGTTTGTTGGAGCTTCAAGTTTTGTGGTGCTATTAACTTGAAGATGAAGTTGTTTTACTTTTGGGGACATTGCGTCATTCCGTGAACACTAGCCGAAATGTATTTGTCTTTGAGAGAAAAGGTCTAACCTTGACTCGATTTTTTCCTTGTTCCTGTGATTCCTGTTGTTGTGTTGAAGACATGTTCTTGGCTGGAAGCTGTTGTAAAGATGGAGAAAGAGGAAGCGAAAGATTGTTCGAAGAAGTTTCTGCAGTTGTGTTGCCTGCGGTGTTCCGACAACATTTTCTACAGTGTAGTATTGTCTGTATTGGTCCCACATTTCTGGGAACACTTTCTTTTGTAACAGATTTACTTATCTGCAATCATTGTAACTTGACATTGTTTGATGTAGTATAAACCACAACACTTTCATCCTTGCTCGACTGTATTGTTCCCACATTTCCGGGGCTCACATTTCTGGGAACACTTTCTTCTGTAACAGATTTACTTATCTGCAATCATTGTAACTTGACGTTTGATGTAGTATAAACCACAACACTTTCATCCTTGCTTGACGGGTGGGTCTTTGCACTCAAGAGCCAATCTCCGCTCGATTGTGCATTATGGTTTGATGCGATTAGAACAGGTGCAATGCTCAAAATCTGCTTATTATGCTGATAAAATGATGAGGTCTTCTGTGCAACAAATGACTGAGGTCTTCTGTGCAACAAATAAGTTGCGGGCAAAGGACTATTAAATCCTGTCTTCTACAACTATTGTGTTTCTCATTGCATGCTTCTCTTCAGTCTTCCACATCTTGGCTCTCCAATACCATCAAAATTAAGGGCACAAGTTGAGCCAGTTGCACTTTGATTTGAAATGATAGCACACTATAAACTTTTAAGCTTTAGAACGACAATTTATATTACAAAACTGATTGTAACTTTTGGCTCATTCTAAATGAGCATAAAATCGGTTTCTTACAGAAAATTCAGAAGGTATTGCATAACTACATATACAAAGCCGAAATAGAAAATCAAGAGTCAACCAGCAAAACAATGAATAGTATGTGTATCAAATGAGAGTGATGAACTGAAAGCTAAAGTAACATTAAGCTCTCATACATCAAAAAAGGATGGATTGTTTATTGCTCTTCTATGCCAGATGAACTTGATTTTTTCTTAGAATTTTGCTGTCCTTGATTATTTTTTTCAAAAGGTAAGTGCCTTTGCGAAAACTTGGACAGCCCCTGTCTCAATGCTCCTAAATTCACACCATTGCCAACCAAAATGCTTGTAACGCCCATATTTGAAACCTACAGGTGACAATTACAAAACAAAAGCTAATTCAGTCAACAAGAAAGTTGCATTCGTACCCATAGTCACACATGCTTCAAGGTTTGCATGGACAAGTGTTCCTAGCAATTGGCCTTGTCCGCAAAGCAAAAGTAACCAACTATAGAGGGAGATCTAACCGCATCTATGTTGCGATCCTCATCATCAAAAAAAAGCATTTCAGTGTATGGAATATTAGTCCTCCTATAAATTCTCTGAAAGTGATCAGTCTTGTGGGTCCAACTGGAAAATATCTCCTGAAAACTTAGAAAAATATTAAGTGTTGCAGGTAATAGCTGACAAATTTTGAAACATTCAATTAACGTTATGCATCTCAACCAAAAGGTTGCAGTGGCTGGATTATCTTCAGGACCAAAAACTCCACTGCAACCCAGGATGAAATAATTGTACTAATACTTATTCATATCAAAATTAAAATCACTTGACTCAGTCTAACATTATGTTTCCCAACAAGCAGTTCAAGGTTTAGCTTAATAGCATCTATTGAAAGTAGTTCGAGGACAATCTCCTTTTGTGGACAGAGCAAGTTTTAAACCTTTCATCTTCATGAGGCAACCAGGAGTATTGTTGAGATATTACAGATGCAATTGAAAAGAAAATAACAAAACTTTTTCCCCCCTTAATTAAGTCCTCTTGTGCCTCTTCCTGGTTTAAATGCAAGCACGTGTTCTTTTGGGGTGGAGATCGGGTGGAGAGGGGATAAGCCAGACTCAAAATTATGCAGGTGACTTGGTGAGGTTATAGAAGGTGGATGAAAGTAAGGCAAATGAAACATGAAGTGCTACCTTACTTATTAAGAGGTCGATTTACTAAAAAAAAAAAAATCTATATTAAATTCCAAAGAGCTTGCCACTACAGTTCTTGTTTCTATATCATCTGAGCTTCCACCCATGTTTATCACCATAATTACTAATAAAAAAATATAGGCTATAAAAACGAGCATTTGTTAGCAGTTTGGTATGGCATTTGCCAACAATGTACCATGACAATTCTTGATTAAAGTATGGCTATGAAGACTAGTAACAATCTGTCATGGTATTCTCAGACCATAGCAGAAAAGTCCTCAACTTGAGGCAACTTCTAATGCATTTGTTAGCAAATTTGATCCTAGTCCAGGTATTCACATCAAGGACATGAATTTTCAATGTGGAAAACTAATGTAATAATTTGCTTACTTGAGCAACAAACATTGATTTTATTCCCAATTTCTCAAGAAACGAGTTTGCTATATCGGGAGTAGGTGATCTTGAAGCGATGGCAAGACCAACACCTTTATCCTTGAGAGCATAGAGAATGCCCTTGGCGTGGGGATACAACCTTGGCATATCCCGCTTGGAGCGACATTCACTAAAAAAAAAACAAAAAAAACAGAAGAAACTCGACATCATAAACTTAAGCAGCAAAACAGTCAAGCATATTGCATATAACATGCAACACATGCCAACAAAATGAACATTCCATCCATCCAAGATGGCTGCAGTAAAAAATGCAGAAGCAAAATCCTCTCTGTTAACAAAACAATTACTTATCCCTATGCTGAAATATTGTCAGGAGAATAGGTCACTGGATAGAAAAGGTAAAAGGCAAGTTGTTCAACTGTGCCTTTATGCAATACAAAGATGCTCAACCATTCACGAACTATTATTACAACGATGACAGAGAAATGCATTTACCATATTGATGTACCATTTTCAATAAAAAAAGAAATATTCAATCTTCAAGTGCAAAATTTTTACAAAAGTGTTCACTCTGATGAGAACCTTTACCAGAAAGCTAGCAATTGCATTAGACATATTTCCAGGGCAAAAGTTCGAGCATTTCAATTATTCTATAAATATACGTATCTGTTGTGAAATTATGACATATGAGGAATTTCCAGAAATATATAGAAGAAAGCGTAGAAAAAAGAATAACAAAAGCATAGTTCACTACCAATAGACTGAAAGTCATAAGTCGCAGGTTTGATTCAAGCAAAGGAATTCAATGTACAACAAAATCGAAATAGGAGAATTAAGAGAGAGCGAGGAAAATACCAGTAGAAAGGCCAGAGAGTATAATCGAGATCGAAGACGACAAGATGAGGTAGAACCTGAAACATAGCCAAAATCTCAATTGCCTCGTTCTTCACCCCATCGTCCCCCATCTCTCTCTCCCTCTCTCAGAACATTCACATTCATTCATGTGAACAATTTAAACAAATCATCTTTTCTTAAACATACCTCCACATCAATTTACCATTATCAATCATTGAGCTGCACTTGTTGCAAATTTAACATTATTAATCATTTATGTGCAACTGCTCCATGGATTTTAAATCCATACAAAGTGGATTGGATTGAACCAAATCCAACTGGATCTGTGTTTTTTTTTTTGTTTCCCTGATGTTTATATTGCATATATTTATGTTATGTTAAACATATTTTTATATAATATTTTAATTTAAAAAATAAGGATAAATTTTATAACAAAATCAATTTATAAATTAGTTCTCAATTTTGAATCCAAATTTTAAAGTTTCTTAATAAGTGACTCAATTTAACATTTTTTTTCAATTTAAGACTTGAAATTTAGATTGAGTTTTTAATTGATGACAAAATTTCATATTCTTATTCTTTTTCTTTATATATATAATTTATTTATATTTATAGTTTAGATAAATTAAGATAAGTTCGTGCAATTTTGGAACGATCTTCATCCGACTTGTATTAATTTATATATATATAATAAATGCAATTCAAAAAATTAAAATTCCTTTATTTTCTTAATTTTATGAATAAAAATATAGAAAATCGATTTTAATATTAATCAATTTAAAATAAATTATATTTTATGAATTGAATTGATTATATATTTTTTTCTTTCTTTTTTTTCCATATAAATTAAGATAAGTCGGATGAAAATTGTTTTTAAAGCGCATTAACTTGTCTTAATTTATCCAAAATATGCATATATATTAAAATATAATTAAATCTATAAATATAAATAAAAAAATATATGAAATTTTGTCTTGAATTGAGAACTCAATCTAAATTTCAAACCTTAAATTGAGAAAAAATGTTAGATTGAACCCCTTATTGAGAAACTTTAAAAATTGGGTCCAAAATTAAGAATTAATCTATAAATTGGATCTTGTTATGAAATTTATCCTTAAAAAAAAAAATCCTAATTTCGACAAAAAATAAAAAAACCCTAATTTCATCACAAAAACTCTAATTTAAATATACACATTTATGTAATATTTAGCATACTTTTAAGTAATATTAGTCATACCTTTATATAATACATAAAAGTACAACAAACATAATTAAAAGATATGACTAATATAAAATAAATATATGCTTAATATAATATAAATGTATGTTTAACATAACATAAAAATCCTAACAGTATGCTTAACATAACATAAAAACCCTAAAGGTATGCTCAACATAACATAAAGACCCTAAATCTATAACTAACCTAACATAAAGGTATGCTTAACATAATTTAAAAATATGTTTAATATACAGTAAAACCTTTGTAAATTAATAAACTCTCTAAAATAATAAAATTTTCCGGTTCCGACTTGGGCCTTTGTAAAAAATCATCAAATTCTATAAGATAATAAGATAATAATTTTTTGGAAAATCCCTTTATAAATATTAGGTCCCATTAAAACTCTAAATTAATAATTCATAAATATTACAATTATAAATGTTATGGTAATTTGCTAAAATATGAATCTATTGTTACTTGATTTTTCTTAAAATTTAAATTTAATTAGATTTCATCTCTAACTTTTTTTGTTGTAGCTTAATTGCAGCCAAAAGTTCTCTAGCTGCAACAAAAAATTGTGAAGAGTTGTTACATGCGTCTATAAATATGATAGTTAATTGTATACAATGAATTGATATTATATATGAATATATTTAATTAGTTACAAAAAATTGATTGATGCATGAATATAATTAATGAAATGAATTCATTTATTCTCAATACATATGTACTAAATTTGCTAAATTTAAAAAGTCTCTCTTTTAATTAATAAAATATTAATTTATCGATATATTAATATCTCTCTAAATTAATAAAATTTCATGGTTTCAAGGTTATTAATTTATAGAGGTTTTATTGTAATATAAATGTCCTAAAAGTATGATTAATATAACATAAAAATATACTTAACATAATATAAAAGCATGTTTAACATATAACACCTGAAGTGAATTTAGGTGGGTTTGAGCACATCTACCCAGGATTATGGAGCGCATGAATTGGGTCGGATCAGTTGCACGAATTTAAGATCCGTGCACTAGTTACAAATTTTTTGTGTTAATCAATTAATTATATTTATATAAGATTTCATTATGAGAAAGAAATAGGAAGAAGTGTTATCCCGTCCGATCAAGTACCAGTTGCTTCGCTGGTAGGTCCACTTAGGGTAGAGGGCATTCCCATGGTTCCCACTTCTCGTCCCTAAGCTTATCTGCTTTTAAACACCGGTTTAGTCAAGCGTAATTCAACTAGGCCTTGAATCAGTGGTTTACAGCCTCTCGTTCTGCCCATGAATGAAATGAAAAGGAGGAGCCACTATGGTCAATGCAGTGAGATTTCTTAGATTCTATTGACCACGTCAACCTAGTGAATCACTGTGCCAACACTCGCACTCTCCTCTGTCTCACTCAAGTGAATTGGTTTCGAAGCTTGATTTCGCTTGACCGTAACTCTTTCTTTTTCCAGCCTCTTAGAACTAGCTTCTTACGACCACTCCTAATCCCCCAACATGCTCAAGAATCGAGAGCCGTCCAGTCCCTGGTGGACAACCGGAGAACCGCGATTGGTAATGGCACAACCAGAAGAGGAGTAGGTTTTTCAACAGTTCAGCCATTCAATTAATTACATATGGATTTCATTATCCAATAACTCATCTTTTTCTATACTTATATCAATTAATTACATTTATACTTTTTAACAATTTAAAATAATAAATTATTGTAAATATAATTTAGATTTATTAAGAAGATAAATAAATTATTTGTATCAGCACTGATTTAAATATATTAAGATTGATTAACAAATAAAAATAAAATATGAGATGTAATATAAATATATTAATATTAACTCTTTTCATCGCTAAAATGGAATTGATAAAATAAAATAAAATAAAAAAACAATGAGAATAATTTTTTGGGAAAAATAGTTAGTTCAGAAATTAAAATTTTCAGAAAAAAAAAAGGAAAAGTTAGATAAAAGAAAAACTGGTGCAGCGGAGAAATGAATAAAAAAAATAAAATAAAAGCTTGCACTAAGTTTTTGCAGGGGAGAGAAATGAATAAAATAGTAAAAGAAAAGGTTGCAGGTCAGTTTTGCAAGCTTGTGTGCTGTTCTTACAGTTTAACATACACAAATACATAAGAAAAACACACATCACCACATCATTTGACAAAGTTGTGTTTTACTTGATAACATTGCTAGAACACTTAATGAAGATGCTCTCGTTAATTTACAGAACCATTGACTTTTACCATTTTGACTTGAAGCGCTTTCTTTTATTATAGATATAAACCAGCATAGCATAATACTATAAAATTTTAAAATATATTAAACTGAAATTAATAAAATTAGGAAAAATAAAATATCATTTATCTACAAAAAAATATATTATAATTATTTTGCCATACTAGATGATTTAGCATTAAATATAATTTATTTTGATTAATGTATTATAATTATTACTTATTTTATACTTTTTGACTTCACATAACTTTGTATTGGTTAATTTTAAACTATTTGTATATACATCCAAAAGGCAGTTCAATAAAGATGTAAATATGCATTCAGAGATAAGTTTAGGTGCTATTACATCTATATTGAAGGTGGATAGTGTATCTAATGTCGGTAGTACGAATAAACCCCCAATAATCCTGAAGCCATTGTCACTGATTTCAGCCAACCTATACAACTAACTATACTACAACTCGTCCCCTTGGAATGCTTTCAGTCGTACTTTCATCTTCAGAATCCTCAACAACACATGCTTCAAGATCCTCACTCAACATAGAAGTGTCGTCACACCTGTCTTTGTCTTTCTGCACATCAATTATGATTACAGACTTGTCAGAACAAGATTTGCAAGTCTCCGATGAATCCTTTATTTCTCCAGTTCTGGAATCACTAAGCTGACAGCATGGAGACATCAGTGTATCAATATGGTATCTGCTTGTTATATCTGCTTGTTGGATAGTGGTTTGGCTCTTGAATGCTTCCTGTTTGAGATATCAAAATTAGAAGAATAATAATAGTATATCAGAAAGCAATTAATTTAAGAAAGAAACCCCTATTAAGCATATTGGAAGGAAAATGCCAATCATATGTTAGGGAAAATGGAATGAATGGATTGCAATATACTGAGAGCTGAAACACCAAGTATGCATATAAACTTTGGTCCAACTTTTTGTATGAATAGCATAGGAAGACATACAAATGCATGTTGTCGAGGGATTACCTCCATCGGCAAACTCAAGTTATTGAATTGATTTATTGGCACTTGCAGCTGATAATTGTCAATACCACTCATTTGCTCTAACATGGTTACCGAGGATTGATGTCCTTTATCTCCCTCGTTTATACCAATACCTTCAAGGTATGTGTTATCACAAGCGGCTCGAGGATCTTTAGTGGCATTATCTTCAACTATTTTGTGGATTAATTTTTTAATATAATCGCGTTTCCTAAGAGAAACCTCTGCAGGAAGGAACCAGACCTCGTTAAGCTGCAGAGACAGAAGATTTCATTATCCCTCCACTATGATTCCCCACATGAAGATTGGAGATAACTGCATCAGATATGGGTACTACAAACAATTCAAAGAAACTAAGAATCGAGCACAAATGCTTTCCCAGTGAAAAAAGATACAATAATTTGGTGCCAATAGCAGAAAATAGTGACTGAGACATTGTCAGCAGCCCAACATACACAACACAGCAAGTACTTTTAGCCAAAACCAATATTGCTCCCGCTTTACTTTTCTTTTTTAAAGATGCATAAAAAAAATTATCGAGGTCCCATGAGCGCACACACAAATTAACCGAATAAAATACTAATACCATCATCTCAGAATTATTACATGGCTCAACTTGATTTCAGTCTAGAGATTTTTGAATAAAGAAATTAAGCACAGATATTACCACCTATTGAATACCTGTAAAGTAGAAAAGCAGTTATATAATTTAGTAAATCAATTATTTTTCTTAATGTGCTAGAGTTGCATACTGCTATTGCGGATCGCACTTTCTTCATGGTGAAGGCACATAATTATATTGACCATATTAGGGCACTCGTAATGTTACATATGAAATAATATGAGCTGACAGAACACTGAAACTAATACAAGCTTTAATATTACACAAGAACAAAGCCTTCGCTTTAATCAATGAAAATAAATCAGACATGTAGATCAGACAGTACTGCATGACAAAGAAATGGCCAACGAAATTGTTGGTGATAAAGTAAAGCAGATGAAACTTATTTTGAATAGGAGCATAACAAAATGAACCATGCTGATCTTCTAAGCCTAATGAGCTACTCAGAAAACCAAACCAATTGGTAAGAGGTTGCTTAATGCAATCATCTCAATCCAACTTGCCCCTTTTCTAATGGGACAAGATTACATTGTATCGTAACAAATTATTATCTCTTAAATGGAAGAGGTTGGGAAGCTCCTAAACCAAATGAAACTAAATTCCAAAAGAAAACTTTTAACACCCTTTCAGCTCACAAGAGAAAATTTTAAATTCCATTGAACTCACAATGTCAAAATATTTGGTAGCGCTGAAGTTTGAAGCCTGCTCCAGAAAAAGTTCTGCATAATGAAGCAAAAAAAGTCCACAATCGAACAAGTTTTCTTGTTGTGGTAGCTGAAAAGTAAGATGGAAAAAGAATGTAAAGCCTGAACTGCTGAAAATGGTTTGTATAAATAAGGTATTGAGCAGTAAGAAAACAATGATAGGCATAATTAGTCTGCATCCGGAAATCTGGATGCATTTGCACATGAAAATTTTGGTTCTCCTTCCTTTCATCAGATCCATGTAATTGCTCAAACTAGATCATATTTACACATATTCAAAAAATATATTCTTTGATGATAATTGAAATATTACCTCCCCCCAAACCCCCAAACATAAAAAGAAAAACAAAGAGAAAATGAATTGCCAATTAAGGGGATGTTTTTTTTTCCCATTTTCAATTTCAGCATTTTCTGTGGAACTATAAAATTTATATTGATTTTTTGTGTGAAAACTGAAATATGTTTGGATGAAGAATTTTGATACTTTAAACTGTAAATAGGTTAGAAAATGAAAATATGTTAGTTTAAGTTTTTTGTTGTGAGTGAATGTGGAATCTCTTTGTAATGATTGCATATAGCAAATAGGTTTGACTATAAGCTTTTTTATTAGGAATTGTAAAAGGTAGAAATTGGTGTTAATAAGATAAAACAAACAATTTAGATTTTCACATAATATGATGGCAAATAATTTAATGTACATGGACCCTAACTAAGATGGCATCTTCAAGTTGCTTCTGTAAAGTGAGAAAGTTAAATGCACGATGACTAATTTGACAAAAGTAATAAGGCTCAACTTTAGGGGGGGTAAGAGAACCTGAAGTGAAACAAACTCCAAATTCTTCATTGGAATATCTTCGTCATACTTATTCTCCCGCACTATCCATTCTTCCCATAAGTAACTGCCATTTCAAGATGAGAACAGTTCGACATATTCTTGGAATAAAAACCATCAAAAGTTTCAAACACGAGCAATCCTAAAGAAGGGGAAAGGTACTCAACAGTCTTCAAGTAACCACTGATCTCAAACACAAGTATTTCTATGTTTTCTCACAACAGAATACTTAGAACTATGTGCCGCATGTTTTGTTTATGTGACTTAGAATGTTCATAATTGTTGAGAAATGAGATATTCGATGCTTAGTCAATGTTCTCTTGATGATTAACATAGAATGCCAAACTACATCAATCTATTATTGATCCACAGGAACCGAAGTTGTATTTGAATAGAAAATTGCAATTGGTGAATTAATAATATAAGAGATAACTTTGGTGAAAGAGACATGAAGAAAAACTATGGCATTCAATCCCAACACCAGAGATACTACATGAATTTCATACAGATCCTTAAATAAATCAATAGCTGTGTAGTTCCTTCAAAAACTACTGTATTTACTGGTGGCACAAGGAATGCATAAATAGTTAAGCAATAATTCAACAAACATACCTTATTTCGAGTGCATTTAGTGACTTAATGGGGTTTGATGATAAATAAAAGTCTAAGTACTTCATATATCAATTCTAGAATTTCAGTTCTTATCATGGCTAATTAACCATAACTACTGAAAAAATTCCTTGTTATCATAACTGTCATTGGATGGTAACAAATCCTGTGGCAAGTATGTAGCACGTGCCATGAACTGATTCAGTGGGGCAAACAAGATATAGAAGTTAATATGCCCATAAATGAAATATTCAGTTATAGGATTGTGGAAAGTTTTAACTACATAGAAATAAAACTGGCTTGTCTTGAGCGTCAAAATTCCAGTAGTGTACCTTCTAATGAGATCCTCGAAGCCTCCATGGCTTCCTCTGATAGAATCCATGTGTAAAATACATGGGATCTTAGATAACTTATCCACAACTTTGTCTGTATAAGATATATCTTAAGCAGAGAAAGTGACAATATAATAAAGAACTGCAAAAGATGATGTATAAGAGATCGTGCCTCTTAAGTTTGCAATTTCCCCAGGATGGCAGATGATAATCAAACTCCAATGCAGGCTAAAAAAAAGAGTAAAACAGCAGACTTACACAATCAAGCGGAAATAAATAAATATATATATATATATATATATATATATGTTTGCAAGCTCCATAAAAGCATTTATTACCTGAAATTTATAGGTATAAATATGTAATCTGTTTCAAAAATGTTCACATTCCTTGTCCATTTACGAAGACTTTTAAAAGCACCTCTTCCTTCACAATCTCTAGGTGAATCACGATACACAGCATGAAGCTTTTGAAAGAAAAAAGTGTTAAAAAAATGGAATCTATGCTGCTCCTCTGGTTTGATTTTATTTGAAAGATATCTGTCAATCAACCAATTAATGTAAGTTATCTTTAACAATAAAGATATGAAATGCTAAGAGAGCAATACTTACTTAAGATAAAAGTCAATAATGGTGTCGTTGATAAAAGTCCTGGGCTGTAAGAGCTCCATATCCCTTCTACTTATGAAGACTGCATCAGGATCCCCATCCGGGTATACCATGGTTTCAAATGACTCTTTAAAACTACATTCACTGAGATTCAAATGAAAAACATTTTACTGAGCTAAACTTGATATAGAAAAAAATTATGAAAATGTAAAGTGATCGACACGGTTTTATTTGTCAATCCTAAAATTATACGACGAAAATATTAAATTAAGATATGCTTTATGAAGTTCTAAAATTGGCATTGGTAAATAAATTATACTGCATAAGAATGAGGGGGAAAATGAAATCTCACAAAGTAATATTTGCAATGAAGAAGAATAATCTTGGCCAATAAGGTTGCACAAATAAATCACACACCAGAGCAAGTATGTATGCACCGTCTATGTGATGATAGTTTGCATGAAAACAAAAGAGCAAGAAAATATGTTTGCTAACAAAAATACGATCCTATTTCCACCACTTTCTTCATCAGCAAACCACAAAAAAGTTGATAAAAGAACAATTACATGGAACTATGGCTGCACAAGTGTACACAATAAATCTAAAATTTTACAAAACTATATTGGACTACTACCAAATTTAAACAAAAACAATGCAGTCTCTTCTTGTAAATGTATGATGAGTTATTATTTATAGGAGACCTTTCTATCTAGTGGTAGAGCTACTACTATTCCTTTGGTGAAGTAAAATTGAGAAAAACAAGAGCAAAACGAAAAAACAAAAACAATTTCAAGCCAATAAATTATCTTTCTTAATCTAATGATCTAAACAAACTTTCACTTCTACCTAAATATTAAAATAAAAACATTAAATTCATGAAAAATCCAATCGAAATACTGGAAACCGAAATTAACAGTGAAAATTTTGTACAAAAATTCCCAATTTCCCAAGATCATTAGATATAAATGAACCTTTAGTAGAAAAAAGGAAAGTGCAACATTGTGAAGTTTAATGGTTAAAAATATTCAATAGCCCCAATGCAAGAAGCAACTATTATTCATATAAAACTTCATCATTTAAAATATCAGAATTTATGCTAACCACTACCTCCATGTAGTCTTATATGTAGTAAAAAAAATAAAAAATTCACAATGAAACTGACATACGTGTACCTGGAAATTACATTGTGACAATGTAAACAAACAAATGAGGTACCATCGATGAAACATCCAAATGAAGCAAGCTAATTTGATTTTGGGAGAACAACCTTACAGTTTCAATTTATTATTATACACCTCCCCATCTACCATAATCCACTACAGTGTTTCCAAATTGTTTCTAAACCAATATAAATCTTCCTTGTTTAGCTTAGTCAACTGTATCAACCAGTAAGTGTTCAGTTAGACGCTATACTTATTAAAGTAACAACATTTTCAGGAGGAAATGTGTAATCTACTTACCTTACTATGGTTTTCCAAGCAACTTCATATTTGAGATCTAATGATTTAATTTCTTCTTTTGTTTTAGACCAGCGAGGGTCATCAACAACAACAAACTCTAGTTCCACACTGCCTGCAACAAGAGGAGAAACTTAGATCTAAGTGGAGAACCAACTGGTTGCTTGTCCGAGCATTTTAGGAAACCGTATGCAGATATAAAGTATCACTTAAAAAAATAAAAACAAATTCCATAATTATTAAGTTCAAACGTGAACAAGTGACATGAAAGGGAAAAGGTTTAAATAAGCCACTAATGTTTACTCTCAGGTTCATATATCCCATTAAAGTATGTTTAGATACAAAAACACCATTAATGTTCATTCACAAGTTCATAAATCTCACTAAAGTATTTTAAGGTGCAAAAACACCACTAATGTTTACCTCTAAGCACATATAACCCACTTAAAATTTATTATAATATAATATATCAATAATGTTGTAAAATTAAAATATTTATTTACACATTTTAATTTTTATTTCTTATTTGGACCTTATATCTTTTATATATTTTAGAACAAAACAACTATTCATGAAATGGGGCATTATTTTCAATAAAAAAATTGTCAGGATTTAAGGTTTACACATTTATTTCTTCTTCTTATTATTATAATTATTATTTACACTTTTTTTTACTTTTGAAGACTAAATAAATAATTAGATTGATTTGAAATAAATTTTTTTAACTATAATATTTTCTTTCAAATAACATCATATAATATAGAAGTTTAAGTTGTATTTAAATTAAAAAATAATATATTTAATATCATAGTAAAATTATTATTTCAAATAAATCTTCTTGTTTAATAGTTTTAATCTTCAAAATTAAAAAAGTGTAAATAATAATAATTATTATTAATAATATTTATATTCACACATACATATATAATAAGTTATTATATTAATGTTTTCATGAATAGTTTTTTGTTCTAAAATATGTAAAAAATATGAAGTCCAAATAAGAAATAAAAATTAAAATGTGTAAATAAATATTTTAATGTTACAACATTATTGGTATATTGTATTATAAATAAATCTTAAGTGGGTTATATGTGCTTAGAGATAAACATTAGTGGTGTTTTTGTACCTCAAAATACTTCAGTGGGATTTATGAACCTGAGAATATACATTAATGATGTTTTTGTACATAAACATACTTTAGTGGGATATATGAACCTGAGAGTAAACATTAGTGGCTTATTTAAACATTTTCCCGATATGAAAAAGTACAAGTGGAGAGTATTTGAGGCAAAGAACAAACAATTGTTGATACCAGATCTTAATCAATTTTTGCCGCTGATCCCTACAACAGTTTCAATCACCCACTTCTTGACAATGAGGTCATTATTATTGCATGAGGAAAAAAAATGAACATTTGATATGAGCTACAGTAACAATGGGTCGTCATGGAAATAGCCATCTTCCAATTAACTCAACATGATGATTAAATTATTACAAATTTTTTGTGCATCAACCTCACATTCACATTGTTTTCCAGATGAAAACAAATGGACAAAATCCTAAAATTTGTATGTTCATCCAATGCAATTCACCATAAGCTCATAGTCCATTATGATTCCTTTTGAAAGGAGACACATTGGTAAGGAGAAAAGCACAAAACTACAAGCACCAACCTTCACTTACAACTAAAAAAGAAAAAAGAAAAAGATAATCATGCTTTTCATATTTAAGCATTTCAATCAAGAGTGATGACTGATGAGTCAAACAAGTCACTTGATATAAAATAAACTAAAACTTGAGACAAACACAGGTAACCAAACCCTCATTATTCAGCAGGGAATACAAATTCTCAAACCATTTACATTAAAAGGACGTCATTACAAAACAGGTGAATGACTACCGAAGTGTTTACCTCTGATAATTAACAGTAAAAGAAAGCATTGGACTGCACATAGATAAGAAAGCAAAATACATGTTATCCACAAAACATCACAGTGACAGAAAAATCTTAAACTGGAGTTGAAACATAGGATTAAAATGCAAACAAATGTATAATTTTAGACAAAGCACAATTTAAAAATAGAAAGGAATGTTGAATCTGCTGAGAATAATCAATAACCAATAACAATGTAACCTGAATTCCAATTGCCAGTTTCAAGAACACCTGTGTCCTTGTGTTTCATGAGTAGGTTCACAATGTCAGCTTTTACCTAAATTCAACAATTCAGAAAAGTAATGATAATAATGTTACTCATCCACATGGCAATACACAAAGTGCATTTCAAAAGGTTAACTATGCTCACACTTTCACATTGCTGATGCTCAATATGTAAAATATCAGAGGTTGACCATTCAAAACTATGAGTTCTCTTTCTATCACAAAGGGGTGATCCCTCCAGTCTGATGCACCTCTGAGAAAAAGTCAAGAGACATCTTGTATAATAAATCTTCCCATATTTAACATAGTACGGAGAAACAGCCACCACTGGTTCCTGCAAACAGGGAAAAGGATAGAAAGGAAAGAATGAAAAACACAAATAAAGTACAAATGACTCTTACGGGAGGGAGGGATGGGGTCAGAGAGAAAAGGAGATGAAATCCACATACATAAAAACTACAAAGTAGAAGAAATTTATGCACATACTTATAATACTGTATAAGTTGAATCATTTTCTTGGCACACACTATAATGGAAAACAATAAATAAGGCTAAAAATACTGGGCTAAAAATACTATTATCTCAGACATGGGTACATCAATAAGAAAACAATGAATATCTCCACATCTTTAAATAAACTACTGTGCAGTAATCTGAAAACACAATCATTACTGTAACTACGGCAGTAAATAAACTAACACAGTCAATGTTGTTGGCACCATACTCCGATGATTGCTCCTTCAGTGAATCTGAAAGAGAGTCAAGAAACATGTAAGTTGTAATGCTTCCTGAAATGGAAATGGGATCAAAATTATCTCACCATAAATGTTAGGAAATTATTTCTGATATGATGAGGAAATAACCTTCATTTTCTGATAGATATAAAGAATTTAATGATCTCAACTTCATTCCTCCATCTTCATCAGAATCTACATACAGTATCTTATTCTGCATATATGAAAGATCAATGAACACTGGGATACTTCTACTCAATGGATTACTTCATGATTCAACAAACCTAAAACTCATAAACGCTGGAATGAAGAGTAGAATACTCTGGAACAACTTACATGCTTGTCAGGTTTATAATATCCTGGTTTTCTGCTTCTTGATGCATGTGGTTTTTCTCCACAGGAACATTTTAAACCTTGAGACTTTGGGAAAGAAGAAGGTTTTGGTTCATAGTTTAAAGAACCAAGTGATATTGTGACATCTGTCCCAAAACTTCTACCCTGGAAACTAGTATCAGCAAAATCGACATCTGACATTTCATTCCCAGAATCCTTTTGATGATTTATGGGTCCTTGTGCAACTGAAAAAATTAATCATCGAAATTTCGAAATGCCAGAATAAATCTTTACTTGAAATAAGGAGAGCAGAGATGTACTCTAGCGAAATGATAATGACACAACAAATGCAGAGTTATACTCAAATTTACCACATCAAAATTAGCAAACAATGATGTAAAATTAGTAAATCTGGTTAGAATCTTTGAACCTGGATTGTATATTTTACTTGTGAACGCTAAAGATGCACCCTGTGATAATTCCTCACTCTTGAAAAGGTTTTCTTTATATCAATGCCAATACCGCTATTAACCCAATGCTTGCACTGTGGCTTTAAACAAAATATAGATTTTGCGTTCTAAAATTAAAGAGGTATAGCTTAAAAACTTTTCAGTTAATACCCAGAAATCTAATTTGATATTGTCTGAACCACTGCCACATGTGGTGTTTGAAACCAGATATACTCTTCTTTGTTTCGTTTTAGATATACTTGGCTACCTTAATTTGGTTATCATTTGACTAAAGGTAAAGCTGAAGACACTGTTTTTAGTCTCACATTTCATATCATACTATGATAGATATAGAATCTCAAACAAAATCCTTGGTGTACATCAAAGTTAAACCAACTCTGACGTGGTAATTCCAATATCTCAATAACTTTTGACGTCAGAAAGTGTTGGTCTAGGTTGAAAACATGTGCATCAACTCTCGCATAGAGTGTCTTGAGCAGTATCAACGGAGGTTGTGTAGACCAATTGAGAAGGTACCATGAACCTTATGTCATGTGATTAAGCAGGCTGACAAAATTAGTAGGGCTTGAGTATAAATCTACAAATATCTAGTGACTTCATTCAAGAATTCGAGAACAGCAGGAATGGAAGGAAGGATTTTGTTATCTTGCCCAAAAGCTTGCATTTAGTTATCTTACTCAACTGCTGCTGCATGACTGCATTACTCAAAAGCTACTGTCCCCTATTTAAACGTCGAGTAAATTTGGAGATGTATAATACTTGAAAACCACAAAATGTGCAACAATTTTATCCAACCGTGAACACAAAAGGCCATTGTTTCACTAAAAGCACTGTGCTAGTCACTAAAAGCACTATGCCACTAGCACTAGCAAACCCCCTAGGCATAGCATCATCCAACAATTAGAAATTAAAACATTAACGTTCCAAAAAAAAGACATACTATTACAACGATCACGCAGGCATGAACTTACAGAACTCAAGGAAAACGTATTTGTCAACGGGAGAACGATGGTGTAAGGATTTCTTGCCAGGGGTTTTAGCTCCGAATTTGGCCAGGGTTTTGTGGGATTCAAACTCTACACGCAAGTCATCTTCAGTGAATTCAAACGATGAGAACCTGTCGTCCTTGCTGTTGCTGCTCGTGGAGCCGCCACCGTATGATTTTTTCTTTGCGTTTCTCTTCTTCCCCATTGTGATTACTGATATGTGCAAATGTTTGAGTAGAAGAAGGGTTACTGCTGGTTTTTAAGCAAAAATTTACAAAATAAAATAAAATATATTTTAAGTATCATTATTAATTTAGAAATTTGAAAAATGGCATATTTATATTTAGGCCCTGTTTTTACAATAATAATAATAATAATAATAATAATAATAATAATAATAATAATAATAATAATAATAATAATAATATTGGAACTGAGTTTCCATATTTTATAAACATTAGAGTGATATTTTAATATTTTTATTTGTAAAATTTTTAATCTTTCTTTTAAATATATCCTTATACATTTAATTTTTGTTTGATTTAGTATTTTTATACCATTCCTTTTTTACATTATTTCATTCTTAAATTCATTTCATTCTCCCATAATCTTATTGCACCTAACTAATTTGGTTTAATAAGCTCTTGTGCTTTCCTTTGCAAAAGTTGAGTTTTGTAGTTCCATTTATATTAAAATTTGATCCTTTAAATAAGTAAAGAATGTGAAATGAGTGCCCTCAGGGCACAGGTAAGTTGGTGATGTGGGGAGAAATAAGTATTGTATGAGATAATTTCCACTTAAATTTGTTTTGAGATTTGTATCTTGTTGGCTTTTTTTACGATTATTCAACATTTGGACACATCCATCAATTAACATCTCATTCGATTAGAGGTCTATAGTTGGATGAGGAGATTTCGTCATTCCTCCCTAATCAAAATGAGTAGGAAATGAATGAGAGCTTGTATCAAGTTGGCTCTCTCCCACAATTGTTTAACACTTGGACATATCCTCCAATTTACATTACATTCATTCGAGAGACTTGCGGTCGAATGGAAAAATTTTTTATTTCTCCCTTATTAAAAGGAATAGAAAAATGAATGAAATAATTATTATGATTATATTTTATAATCGATGACAGGGGAATTATTCATCTCTCTAATCAAAAGAATTATAAAATTAATGAAATAATCATTATGATTATATTCATAATCGATGACTACAATAAAATGCATAAATATTAAATGAATCTTTATTTTGACCAAATTACCTTTCATTGTAATTTTACTTTAAAATTTTTGTTTCGTGTATCAATCAAATTTACATTATTTAGTAAATTGCTTAAAAACAAGTAACAATCCTTCATTTCCACGAGCATTTGCAATCACAATAGGAAGAAAACAAACACAAAGAAAAATCATGCGGTGACGCTGAAGGTGGCTCCACAAACTGCAACAACTATGGAAGCCAGGACAGCAGGTTCTCATCGTTTGAATTCATTGAACATGAATCCCACAAAATGCCAAGTTCAAAGCAAAAAAATCCGTATAATCTTACAACATCGTCCTCCTGTTGACAACGTTTTCTTTGAGTTGTGTAGGTTTATATCTGTGTGATCGTTGTAATAGTATGTCTTTTGGGACGTTAATGTTTGAATTTTGAGTTGTTGGATGATGATATACCTAGGAGGTTGGCTCGTGTTGGTGCAACAATGACCTTTGTATTGATAGTCGGAGTAATTTGTTGCACAATTTTTGGTTTTCAAATAATAATACAGTTTTCAGTGAATTTACTTCGACATTTAAATAGGGGCAAACATCATAGTTTTTTGCCCGGTTCCACTTGAATTTTTTGCATACATTGATTTTTTTTAATTTATATGTTAACATGTGACGTTATTTTATATTTTTGTAGAAAATTTTATGTTGAATTAATATAATCTTTATGTACAAATATCATAAATTTTATTTAATACTTTAACTTAAAAAAATCGACAATTTGTACATATCTTAATGTGATATTACTTATACATTTATATCAACACAATCATACCTTTAAAAAATCATCTAATATAATATCTTCAGTTGACAACATTAATACCTTTATATACAAAATATCATAACATTTATGTACAAGTATTATAAATTTTATGTATAAATATCATTAACATATATTTGCATATACGTTTAATCTAAAAAAAGTTATACTATTGTAACATAAATGTTCACCTAATATAACATAAATGTTTAAAATGTTATACATGTATGTGTTAATCTAATGTAAAAGTTAAATTAACATGATCTAAAGATATGATTAGCATAACTATAATGTCTCACTAACATAACTAAAAAGTATAACATATTTGTCATAATACAAATACACAAGATAGAGTGTGTATGCAAACATCCAGGCGTGAGCACGTAAGATACCTAAAAATAACCTTTTGAATTTGGTTGATCCAATTACATAGATTTAAGATACATACATATATAAAAATAATTGTGTAATTATACATGTCTTTTATGGTTCCTTTGAGTTGTTCATTTGACAAAAAAACCAAATGAAAATTTCCTTACTGGTGTGCTTGATAGTGTTTGATATGACATTTAAGCAAATTTATATGAAATAGTCGATGAGAATTTTGCTTATCCAACAATAAAAAAAAAACGATCCATTTGTAGATTATTATCTACAACACAAAATTTTAACCAAAATTTTCTAAATTCTAAATTTTAGGATTGTCTATTAAAATATAATTATCTTTTTATAAATATGTATATATATGTATTATATTATATTTATATTAGATATTGTTTGAAAGATATTATTTAGTAATCTTCCGATATAGTATCGTTTTTAAAGGTAAATAATTGATATTAGATATTGTTTGAAATATACTTTCATGACAAATTACTACATAAATATATCAACCTAAAATAAGGCATACATCAATATTGATTTTGTATTAAATAAATCATATAGTATACAATTTAGTTGTCTAATTTATATATAATTGACTACGTTCCGAATTATTATTTTATTCGAATTACCATTTACAGTTTAGTTGTCTAATTATCATTTCCATATTTCAACATATCTTCACTATACTAATATAATCATTCATATATACTAAAATAATAATCATCAAATGACACCACACATGTTGCGCATAAGTTAATTAATCCATTTTTCACTACAACAAAAATACACAACAACAACACTAGATTTACAATACTTTTATGCATTTTGTGTTGTCGTATGCAGATTTACAACATTTTTGCATAAAAATGTTGTCGTTTTTTGTCCAAACCGTTGTCGTTGTATGAAAAAATTGGATAATTTTAAGTGTTATCGTTGTGCAAAAAAAAATGCACAAAAACAACGATTGAGACACTGGATAATTTGTCTCAACCATTGTTATTATACGAAAAAAATGGATAATTTATACTGTTGTCACTGTCTGAAAAAATTTAAAATAAAACATTTTGCAAAAATGAAACCCTAAACCTAAATATTAATATATATCAAATACTCCTATATTGCTGAAATCAATTGTGATGGGAACCTACGTTTAATACTTTAATCTTCCCCAATTTATTACACACTTCTCGTCGTTGCTCTCTCAATTCAATTGATCTGTCCCGCCGCCCCAGCCCTAAATGAACCATCGGTCGCCGCCGCCAGCCCTAAATCAACCATCGATCGCCACCGCTGCCCAGCCCTAAATCAAACATCGGCCCACCGACTCTACCCCGCCCCTACGTTGTCGCCGGCCCAGATCTCTTCCCATCCCTACACATCGGCTACACTACCAGAGGCATATTCTCGTATATAATATAGGTTTGTCAGTCTATCTCCTAATAGATGAAGCATTACAAATTTCAGTATATATGCACAGTTTTATCCACTATATTATCCACCGATGCTTTTTCCTGTTTCCCATATTTGCAACGATGTGGTATTTGGCTATAATTTTTGGTTAAATAGTGATTCTGGAAACACATCTGTTAATTTGTTTTTGAAATTGGATAAATGTCTAATTTTGATATATAGTAAAGAGGAAATTTAACTGGAAAAAGCTTCTCTCTCAATTTGAATAGTATAGTAACAGCAAAACTTGACCTTAAAGTGGTATTTGAATTTGGATGCTTTTTTTTATTCACGTGTCTTTGAGCTATGAATTATGAGTATGTCCTCATTGGAGCACCTTTATGCCACTATGGTTATCAGGGTGATGATATTAGTAGAGGGATTGGATTATATTGCTTTGTAGAGGATAAGGTGAATAAGTGTATGCATGCATTGTTGAAACTAGGTTTTTTGGGGTCAATGACTGTTATTGAACTAGAATGAGAGCCTTTAGATATTTGAAATGTGTTGCTATTTGGCTGAAGTCCCTCAGTGTTTAACTATTATTTTGCTTCTGTGTTTTTCTCGGCCTTATTTTGATGATGGAGTTACATATTTACGTGTGTTAATGTGTACATATTGTAGATGATACTTCATTCATTGATTTTCATAACTAGTTTTCTCTACAAGCTGTAAAATTATGAGGTTGGGGTTCTTGCAGTTCATTTTACTATCCTGGTCTACAAATTCTCATTCTAACGAGTGGATGCTACATGGATGGTCATTGTATGTTGTTGGGACACGTGGATAGATCGAAGAAAAATGTGAAGAACAAGATTGGAGTGATTAGCTTGCCTAAATTGGGGTTGTAAATTTTTATCCGATGGAGAAATGCGTGGCTAAATGAAATAACCTGTTCGGGTTAATTATTCGATGAAAATAATTAACAACGAGTAATGCTGCTAATTTCTATCGGTTTGCGTACTTGATTAATGAAAGAGATTGACAACGAGTAATACCCGGAGGAATTCTCTTGTTCAATCTTTATTTGTATTAAAATTCACATAATTCCAGAGACCCAACTTAATTTTTTTCCCATTTCTTCAATTTATTTATTTTTCTCCGAATTTCTCATAATTAATCCCAGGATAATATAGTATTACTATAATAATAAAAAAATATTATTGATAATAATCAAGTTATTTTCATCTAATATATATTTTTTCATAGAGAGAGAGATCGACATATCCACTGTCGTATACGGGTATTTTTTCCGGATCTGAAGCTCGCCGGAACACCGGTGCTAAAACTCGAGTTCTCTTGCGACCTGTGGAAACCCTAAAATGCTCTGGAGTGTTCTCTGGGATTTTTCTGGTGAGTTCATGGTGCTATTTTGTCGTGGACTGTGTGTATTAATGTCTGTGGTTTTTCTTTTTGATTGTGGATGACAATTCTGCTTATTTATGACACTATAAAGCTTATGTTTAAATGTCGATGGTTGCAATGTTGCTTAATCTTTTATTTCCCACTGTGCATTTTCTTGAGTTTAATGTTTTTAGTTTGGTAAATAAGTTATTGTCTTGTGAATCATGAGGTTGGGTTGTTGCAATTCATTTTACAATTGTGGTCTTCCAACTTTAATGTTCAAGGAGTGGAAGCTGCATTGGTGTTGTTTAAGTTGTTGCATACGCTTATTTGACAGTTTTGAAGTGATTAGCTTGCAAAGGGTTGTGAATTTTTTATTGACGGAGAAATGCCTGACTCCATGGAATCACAGGTCGTAAGGTGATCAAATGGGAGAAATCTTAGTTGGGTGTTTGAACTCGTGTTAATTTAATACAAATTAATATTGAAGGAGAGATATTCAATGGCAAAATCCAAGTACTATTTCGTTGCAACTAAATTTCAGATTTCTTCCATTTGAACACTGAGTTGCAACAGATTATGTAGGGGAAGTGACAGGTTACTTTATTTTTCTCTCTAGGTGTTAAGATCTTTTTGGAGAGATCAAAAGCCATCTTGAAGTTTAAAAGATGGTGACTCCATGACTAAGTTTTGTAGTTTAAGGCAATGCATTTTGAGAGTTATTCTTGGAAAGGAGAGAAGTATTTTGATGATTGGCACGGCAGCTTTTGCCATGCTCAATGAAAGCGCTTAGAGTACCTTTACATGTTGAATGCCTATTGTTGATGTTGTGTTATGGGATGTGCAAGTACTTATTCCTTAGGTTTCTTGTTTGTTAATAAATTATATGTAGCTACTAAATTAACTCAAGAGTTTCAAGTATGAATTAGCAAAGTGTCAAGGCACCATTTTCGTACTTATTAGCTGGTTGATGACATAGTGATTTAGGTACCTAGAATTAGAAACGCTTATAGTTATGATATGAATAATTTAACTGTCGTTGATATAATATCTGTGAATGCTGCCATTAGATCATTGAGTAGGTATGCAAGTGCCTTTTGGCATTTGACCTCTAAATAAAGGAAGAGTTACTTTCAATGTGAATGAGTGTGTATGTGCTCAGGATAATGAAACAATGCCTTTTAGATGACTTTAGACCTATCTTTGTAGAAAGTTCACCTATGGTTAGTGGAATGGTTTGATAATTTCACATGGTTGTTACACTATTTGTACATGCTACTATTAGATCCTTGAGCATATAGGAGTGCCTTACAGCGCTAATAAAACATAGAGTAATAATTTGATGTGGATGTGCAGCATGTGCTGAAGACAATGAAACAATATTTTCTTGGATGATTTTAGAGTCATCTTTGTAGAAAGTTCACATATTTGTCCAACTTCACTTTGTATTATCATATTTGAATGCTTTTTTCAGTGTGAGACGCTTCATGAGTAATGCTCAAATTCATATTTAGTTTTGGTTATTCCTCTTTTTTCTCATACATGAAGTGCTTTACACTTGCTGCTCGTGTTAGTTTCTGTGAGGGTTTATAAGGTTGTGTCATTTGCAGATTCCTTATTATGTAGTTTATTTGTTGTGAATTTTTGGTATTGTTGACTTTATTTTACTTTACATTTTGGGTACAAAGTAAGGAGCATAAATCCCAATGGTACTGTTAAGTACCATTTTACCCCTTTTTGTGGAAATCTTGTATCCATGAGGTAAATATATGAGTTGCATTAAATTCAAATATTTACCATAATTATGATAATCAAATTTTTTTTTTCTGTTATAAATTAGTTATTCTTGTAAATCTATGAGGGAGATGAATTATGCATTTGCTTTGCAGCTGCTGTAAATGACTTTTTACTATTTTGTGTGTGCATTATGCACATTGCATTGTGTTTGGAGCTTTGCTCCATCATCAATCTGGATTAAATTTGGCCACTAAAACACCGGGTAATGCTTCTCTTCATCTCTACTTAGTAATTGATAGGATTATTCATTTGTTTCACCAAATCAACATGATGAAGGTATTATTGAAAGTCTTTACTACGAAAGTTTGGAATTTTTGTGAATGTGTTACCTATAATTGTGTGTAAATTTGTGTTTTTCCCCCTCCACATATCATCTTTATACTTACAATTATTTGCACTCTCGTTTTGCAAATGTATTTTTCTCTTTTCTGTTTGAACTGATTTGAACTATCTATAAGCCTTTTCAATGTTTTTATGCACTTGATTCAATTTATGTCCTTTTTCTCCCTTTGTTTTTCTGTGCAGCATTAATTATGAGATAGGCATTTAGGTTAATCATGGCATCCAAGGGTCCAAGGTCCAAACTTGACCATGAATCACGTGCTTGGCGGAACAAGGTGAGCATTTGAGCTTTTTATTTGTTGAGCTTGTCTATGAAGAGCTCTAGAAGTAAGTAAGCACCACATCAATTATCTCGACTATGAACGTAGAAATTCCAACTTGAATTTTTTTAGCCATGCAAATTTAGTTTATTTTGTTAGCACATTAATTGATCTTGCTGATTGTACAAGATCCTGTGCGCTCATCTAGCTAGCCATCTAGCTAGCCTACCTCGCCACCTAGACATTCTCTACTACTGCACAAGAAATATCTGTGAGGATGTTTTAATGGTGTTAAATAGGCCATCGGATATCGTAGGGAACATAAAAAATATACATTTCTTACTTTGGTTCTTTAATACTTTATATATAAATTTGTAACTTAAGCATAAAAAAAAACTACATCAAAGAAACAAAATGTGTTACTAAAGTTATTATTATTATTGATTTACACTATAAATAAGTGAAACTATAAATTTATTTGATTTTGTTTCGTATCTGCACCTAAGAAGTACGTAATTTTTGCCCAAAATGTAAAGGTGGTGCAATTTTTGGATGAATAAGGTAAAACATTTCTCACCCTTTAATATTGCATAAAGAGTTGTAAAATACACACTTTTAGGTCCAAAATGAATTAGGTGGTGAAGTTTATAAATTTTTTAAGTATTAGGTTCTTTATAAAATCTTTATAGAATGAATTTAATTTTATTTGGCTGCTTAGTGGTGCATCACATTACTTTTTGATAGTATGAGCAAAAAACCAATACTAACAGGACTCTATTTTGGTAATTGGTAAGGAGGGAGCATAACATTTTGATAAAAGAGTTACCATTTCAAATTGAAGGAACATAGAAAATCTAAGATGTAGACAGGGAGCACGTGAAGTATAGATTTTTAGAAATTGGAATTAGTGAGAATGATAGAAAAGAAATTTTTAGAAGTTAAAATTTAGAATGACATTGAGAATGATTCATGAGCTGAAGAATTCAGGGATAGCATTTATCTGCGAAGGAGTAAAAGAGCCAGTGACAGAGAGAGCTTATGACAATGGCAAAAAAGAGACTCAAAGCAAACACAAATTACTATTATATGCCTTTGACATTTCAAAATTTCCCACTGAAATTGACCATACTTTGTCTCCAGGACCTCAATTTGTTATATATCCTTTTGGAAGCTGAGTTGAAGTTATTCTGAAGGTTAGTTCATCTAACCTCTTGAATCCCTCACTTGAACTAAGAATATTTATTCATTTTATGAAAAACTTGTTTGGTCATTGTTTTGGGAATGGATAAAATTTATTTAGGCTTAAAATATTTCCTTGGTTATACGTAAATGGTAAAAGTGTGCAGAAAGGGGAAAAAAAGAAAATTATTAATGCTTTGCTTTTGTGTTTGAAGCATTGCCTCCTTATGGGTAGCCCATGATCTTTTTAAAGCTGGAAATTACCTTATGGGAAAAGATAGAAAAGTACATCTATCCATTTTGATAGTGAAAAAAAGCAGGAAAAAAAATCAGTCTTTTTGAGTTGAATGGTTTATAACATAATGAAATTTAGGTTATCTATTGTTCTTAAAGATGGCCATGTGGGGCATATGCACTAGGTCGTCTCGCATTCAACTTTCTAGGTGGCAGGCTCTTGGCCAGGCAGTGTATCGTTTTTTTTCCCTTACAAATCTATCATCACGGCATAAATATTGTTTTTAATTTAAATAACCAAAACTATGTCTTTTTGGTTGAACCCTAATTCCAAGAATGCCCTATTCCTTTTAACATATGGAAATTTATTGGAACTTAAAGACTACTTAAAAAAAAAAAGTATCACCAAAACTACCTTTTGATTTAGGAATGTAAATCTGATTATATAAAATAAATGGGTTGAATTAGTATGTATAAGTGATTAATACATTAACCAAATATCTTGCAAATCTAAACAAGGTAAATATGAAATGTATTATTTTTTCTTTTAGGACAATACCTGACAAAGTCTTCCTTTTAATTTGTTTATTTGTAAGATTCTTGTAACTTGAAATGTATAATAAATACATGTTAGAACTCAAATCTTGAAAATAATAACATAAGCTATTAGCTTAAAAAAATAAAGGTTACTACTGAGAATATGCGTGATAATGCCTATAGTTTCAAGGGCTCCACCTAGTCCATAACTGGGCTTAATGGGGAGACTCTAGGCTGCTGACCACCTGGTGCCTGGACCTTTAAGATCACTGAGGTTACAGACCTTTCCAGTTTCTCTAGTTTATTCTACATTTCTAGTGTGAATTAGGGTGTGCACTTATCTGGTAACTGACCTTGCACATTACTAACCAGAAATTGCTGCAATATTTTTTTACTTATAATTTTTATGTATCTATGTACTTTATGCAGCTGGAAAAAGCAAATCGGTTGGTTTGTTGATAAAAGTTGACGTCTCTGGAGGATTCAATGGCAGGCAATGGCCTGCCAACACTAGGACGGGTGAAACTTGTTGACTTAATACCCTCTGAAGGTCTTCCTTCAGAGTCATATAAATTGTCAGTTTCAACTTTATCACAGTCTCTGGCTCAATATTCAGCTGCGATTATCCAATTTCCCTTGAATGATGGAGCTCTTTTACGGTCTTGTCTTGAGTCATCACGACTCTACTTTCATCATAAACCATCATTCCCTTCTGCTAATAGTATTCAGCATGATGACTCTCGTGAGTGGTGCAAGACATCTGGTTACCGTGCAGATCCACATATGTGGCAAGAGACTTATGATTTTAGACCTGGGCTTACTCCTACTGAACCCAGTAATGAAATTGAAATCCCTCCGGCTGGTTTAATTGACCTATTTACGCTACTTGGTAAAGCATCTAGAGACATATTAGATGCCATCAGCTTCTACCTGAATCTTCGTAGTTCGCCATTCACTGAAGTACTTGATAATGTTCCTTTAAGGAATCGGGAAATTTCATCCTCCGTAGTGTCTCTCTGTTGTCATGGGAGACCTTCTTTTCAGGGGGCACAACATCATAATTTGACTACTCAAGAAGATGGCCAAATAGTAATGTTCTCAGACCATGACTACCACATTGATAGAACCCTTTTAACTCTTCTCAAGTCAGATAAGCCAGGTCTGCATATAAGAGATTTTCATGGTCATTGGGTTCTTGTGGATGGTGATCTTGGGCCTCAAGAAGCAATAGTGTATCCTGGACTTGCTTTATATCAGGCAACTGCAGGTTATATAAATCCTGCAATGCACCGGATGGATATTAGTAATCTCCAAGGTTCTATGTATGGCCGTTGTTCTCTGGCGTTCAAACTCATGCCTAAATCCATGACCAGTCTCAATTGCTCGGAGATGAGAGCTGCTGGGCATGGTGTTGAAGCTCAATTCCAGCTTCCTTTACAAGTTGATGATTTCATGCAGAGAACCACGGATGAACTTCTTAGCCGGAACAGTTTTGCTACTTTCAGTTTCCCCACGGCTCAAGAAGGTGGGTTTAAATTTATTTATTCCTTTCTTTCACCACTTCGAAAAGTATCTTAATGTCTTCTCGCAGATAAGTAGTTAATTATGGATGTATGAAGTCTACAAAATCAGTCTGGTTGCTGATATATGATTTACTGTTGTTTGTATGTGTTGGAAATTGTTTCTATATGTGTTTACAAGCATAACATAGAGGGCTTCTGATGGCAAATAGTGTTTGCCACTTGTTTATGCACAAGGTCTTTCCTTTTACTTTATCAACCTTCCGACTTCAATCACGGATGAAAGTTGGTAGTTTTATTTGTCTTCTTTTCTTCAAATAATTATTGACTGGGGATATCATAAAGGAATGTCAGGTAGTTTCTTATCCGGAAAATGCTTGCTGATAATGTGGCTACTATGTGATTCTTTTCCGTAGAATGCTTGCTTGGGTACAAAAAGATGTTTCAGTAAATGTTTTCCTATGATACTCATTTCAATGTTGGTTTGCATCTAAGTAGAAGTATTTGCTGTTGATCTGTGGGTAAAAGCTGAAGTGCTGGTGAGAACTGAGGAAGAAACTTTTATCATAACTTTCTGCCAGTTTTAGACTCTATAAGTTGTGATAACCTCAATTTGTAATATATAATTTTGAGGATTTTGATAAGGCTTGATCTAATTCGGTCTGTAGATTTGTTGAATTCCACCCTCCATCACTACCTTTATAGTTTTTCTTATCAATTATGCTTGTTGCTCTTAGTGAGAAATTTATAATAACAGGTCCTTGGATCAATGAAATGCTGGTACAGGATCTATAAAACCTATGATGCGAAGGAAGAAGAATAATCTGAGATGTAAGCCCCTTCCACCTTCGAAGAGGCTGCGGCTTGAGGCTCAGAGAGTCTTGAAAGAGAGGGTTCAAGATATTGCTGATAAGAAGGGCATCAAGTTGAGGTTTTGCACATTGAAGGAGTGTGAGAGTCACATCCACTCGATCGATAGTCCATGTGCAAATGTCAGAATGGAGATTGGATGGCCACCAGGGGTTCCATTTGTGCACCCACATGATCTTCCAAACAAGGCAAAGATTGGATTTCTTGAAACTTATGAACCTGGATGGTCTGAGACGAATGATATAGAGTGAAGTTGAATGACATGGTAATTGTATTTTTAATTCCTCTTTATTATTCTCATTTGGTTTTCATCTGAACTCGAATATCTAATTTCCACCATTTACAATGAATATTATCTATTTTTTTCTTTTTTCTTTTTGCTGCAGGCAGGCAGGAGTTTGTGGTAGGCTTCGAGTTTTCACCTTAATTCCAAGAAATTTTGTATCGCATCGTCTGGTTTGAAGGATAATACACTTGTGCAGTTGTGCTGTTATAAGATCCCAATTATCATGTATAAAAAGTTGATATAATAAGAAAAATGTAATGAAGTCTGATAGTGATATTACTATTCAGATTTATGAAAAGCTTCAAAGGTTAGCTGGCAGAAAATTGAAGCGAATTTAGGAAAGAAATTCATTGGTTCTAGGAGAAGCAAACATGATAAATAGGTTGGTTTGCAGAAAATCGAAGTGTATATATTAAATATTGAACAACATTGAATTATCATCAACACGTTCATCTCATGTTTACAATCTCATTCACTTTGTCTATTACATCGTTAGGTTTTACAATCTCATTCACTCTTTAATAACTCTTTATATTTTCTTTAAATTAGTATACATTTTTTTTTTTTTAAATGCTCACAACCTTTCAAAACCCAACTATTTATAGTATTCTGTTCATATTTCAACTGCCACTTTGCAGTAGGTTTAAAAATCTTTCAAGGAATGTCTGAACTCTGGAAATCTTTTGAATGATGTCTCCCTCTCTTTTAGAAATGGACTTTCTAGACAATTGACTAAATATACAAGGTCTTAACTATTGCGAAGCATCTCAATGAAATTTTTCATTGATGGTTTCGTCACTGATCTCATTAATATATAGTAAATGTTAGAAATTTAGTCAATTCAATAACTCATCACATGTGTTTCCAAATCCAACTTGTTCCATCCTATGCTATATTAAAATGATGTAATATATTAATGTGTTGATATTTTAATAATATTCGTTAGGTAAGCCAGAGATCTTGATGTACCTATAATAACCATATGTATATTAAAGTTTAATGATGGTAAAGTAATTCAACATATATATATATAGAGAGAGTATCATGCCTCTCTCTTTTAAAAATGAACTTTCTAAAAAATTAACTAAAAATATAAGGCCTTTCCTATAGCGAAGGAATAAGCATCTCGATGAAATTTGTGGCTTCGTCACTTATTTCATCAACATATAGTAAATGTTAGAAATTTAGTCAATTCAGTAACTCATCACGTGTGTTTCCAAATCCAACCTGTTCCATCCTACAGTACACTAATAAATAAATTAACGATGTAATAAATTAATATGTTGATGCTTTAATAATATTCGTTAGGTAAATTGAAAATCTCGATATACATATAATAACCATATATATATATTAAAGTTTAATGATGATGAAGTAACTCAATATATATATATATAGAGTATCATGCCTCTCTCTTTTAAAAATGAACTTTCTAAAAAATTAACTAAAAATATAAGGCCTTTCCTATAGCGAAGGATTAAGCATCTCGATGAAATTTGTGGCTTCGTCACTTATTTCATCAACATATAGTAAATGTTAGAAGTTTAGTCAATTCAGTAACTCATCACGTGTGTTTCCAAATCCAACCTGTTCCATCCTATAGTACACTAATAAATAAATTAATATGTTGATGCTTTAATAATATTCGTTAGGTAAATTGAAAATCTCGATATACATATAATAACCATATATATATATATATTAAAGTTTAATGATGATGAAGTAACTCAATATATATATATAATAACCACATATATCAGTCTGGTTGCTGATATATGATTTACTGTTGTCTGTATGTGTTGGAAAGAATGAGTGGATGCTACATGGATGGTCATTGTATGTTGTTGGGACACGTGGATAGATCGAAGAAAAATGTGAAGAACAAGATTGGAGTGATTAGCTTGCCTAAATTGGGGTTGTAAATTTTTATCCGATGGAGAAATGCGTGGCTAAATGAAATAACCTGTTCGGGTTAATTATTCGATGAAAATAATTAACAACGAGTAATGTTGCTAATTTCTATCGGTTTGCCTACTTGATTAATGAAAGAGATTGACAACGAGTAATACCCGGAGGAATTCTCTTGTTCAATCTTTATTTGTATTAAAATTCACATAATTCCAGAGACCCAACTTAATTTTTTTCCCATTTCTTCAATTTATTTATTTTTCTCCGAATTTCTCATAATTAATCCCAGGATAATATAGTATTACTATAATAATAAAAAAATATTATTGATAATAATCAAGTTATTTTCATCTAATATATATTTTTTCATAGAGAGAGAGATCGACATATCCACTGTCGTATACGGGTATTTTTTCCGGATCTGAAGCTCGCCGGAACACCGGTGCTAAAACTCGAGTTCTCTTGCGACCTGTGGAAACCCTAAAATGCTCTGGAGTGTTCTCTGGGATTTTTCTGGTGAGTTCATGGTGCTATTTTGTCGTGGACTGTGTGTATTAATGTCTGTGGTTTTTCTTTTTGATTGTGGATGACAATTCTGCTTATTTATGACACTATAAAGCTTATGTTTAAATGTCGATGGTTGCAATGTTGCTTAATCTTTTATTTCCCACTGTGCATTTTCTTGAGTTTAATGTTTTTAGTTTGGTAAATAAGTTATTGTCTTGTGAATCATGAGGTTGGGTTGTTGCAATTCATTTTACAATTGTGGTCTTCCAACTTTAATGTTCAAGGAGTGGAAGCTGCATTGGTGTTGTTTAAGTTGTTGCATACGCTTATTTGACAGTTTTGAAGTGATTAGCTTGCAAAGGGTTGTGAATTTTTTATTGACGGAGAAATGCCTGACTCCATGGAATCACAGGTCGTAAGGTGATCAAATGGGAGAAATCTTAGTTGGGTGTTTGAACTCGTGTTAATTTAATACAAATTAATATTGAAGGAGAGATATTCAATGGCAAAATCCAAGTACTATTTCGTTGCAACTAAATTTCAGATTTCTTCCATTTGAACACTGAGTTGCAACAGATTATGTAGGGGAAGTGACAGGTTACTTTATTTTTCTCTCTAGGTGTTAAGATCTTTTTGGAGAGATCAAAAGCCATCTTGAAGTTTAAAAGATGGTGACTCCATGACTAAGTTTTGTAGTTTAAGGCAATGCATTTTGAGAGTTATTCTTGGAAAGGAGAGAAGTATTTTGATGATTGGCACGGCAGCTTTTGCCATGCTCAATGAAAGCGCTTAGAGTACCTTTACATGTTGAATGCCTATTGTTGATGTTGTGTTATGGGATGTGCAAGTACTTATTCCTTAGGTTTCTTGTTTGTTAATAAATTATATGTAGCTACTAAATTAACTCAAGAGTTTCAAGTATGAATTAGCAAAGTGTCAAGGCACCATTTTCGTACTTATTAGCTGGTTGATGACATAGTGATTTAGGTACCTAGAATTAGAAACGCTTATAGTTATGATATGAATAATTTAACTGTCGTTGATATAATATCTGTGAATGCTGCCGTTTTTGTTAAAAGAAGTTGTATTTCCGTTTTTGTTATTAATAAAATGTAATACTTTTATAAATATAATGTAATACCATAGCTATAATTGAGTTAATCCTAACATGTACTACTTTTATTAATAGAATGTAATACTTTTATAGATATAATGTAATACTATAGATATAATTGACGTAATACTTTTGTTCATAACTTGTACTACTTTTATTAATAGAATGTAATACTTTTATTGACATAATGTAATACTATAGCTATAATTGAGTTAATACTTTAGTTCATAACATGTACTACTTTTATTACTAGAATGTAATACTTTAGTTCATAACATGTACTACTTTTATTAATGGAATGTAATACTTTTTATAAATATAATGTAATACTAAAGCAACGAATCGAGCATGAAGAACTACAACAATGGATCAGATTACAATCGAATAAAAAAAAAAGGCTACAAATTGATTTAAAATAAAACACTGAACCCTAATCCATCTGTATTTAAGAAGCAATGTGAACTAACAATATCACATTGATTATTTTTTCACATATTAATATATATTAATGCCCAATCAAATAATCCTCCTACATCGATGAAATCAATTGTGAAGGAACCTAGGCTTAATCTTCCCCAAATTTTTAAACACTTCTCATCATCGTTCCTCTCTCACCAATTAATCTGTTGCCGCCAACCGTTCACTGCCGCCGCTGCTGCCGTCCAATTGTTCACCGTCGCCGCTGCTCCCCAACCATCGCCCGACCGACCCAGCCCTAAATCAACCATCGATCGCCACCGCCGCCCAGCCCTAAATCAAACATCGGCCCACCGACTCTACCCCGCCCCTACCCCGCCAGTCCAATCCCTCGACGTCGTCCCACCGATCGCCTTCTCCAACCCCAATCTCGTACAACCATCGCCGTAGTCGTCATCATCCCTCCCGTCCCAACCTTCTCTCTCGCTAGCCCTCATTTCTCATCCATCGTCGTCGCCGGCCCAGATCTCTTCCCATCCCTACACATCGGCTACACTACCAGAGGCATATTCTCGTATATAATATAGGTTTGTCAGTCTATCTCCTAATAGATGAAGCATTACAAATTTCAGTATATATGCACAGTTTTATCCACTATATTATCCACCGATGCTTTTTCCTGTTTCCCATATTTGCAACGATGTGGTATTTGGCTATAATTTTTGGTTAAATAGTGATTCTGGAAACACATCTGTTAATTTGTTTTTGAAATTGGATAAATGTCTAATTTTGATATATAGTAAAGAGGAAATTTAACTGGAAAAAGCTTCTCTCTCAATTTGAATAGTATAGTAGCAGCAAAACTTGACCTTAAAATGGTATTTGAATTGGATGCTTTTTTTTATTCAAGTGTCTTTGGGCTATGAATTATGTGTATGTCCTCATTGGAGCACCTTTATGCCACTATGGTTATCAGGGTGATGATATTAGTAGAGGGATTGGATAATATTGCTGACTATTGGAAGAACGAAGTTTGGTTATCTAGACATTGTTAAGATTTAAGATTAGAAAACATAATTGCGATTTATCAGTGAAGATGATGTGCATGTTAATCAATCGAGCTCTCTTTGAAATGCGTCTTTGCTGAATTTGATCTCTGTTTCATTGATTTTTAATTAGGCTTTGTATTTTGTGTAATATTTAGGGGGAACATTGCATGACTCTTGTATGTTATATTTCTGTATGTAGCTGCAGATCGATCATCTAAGCCAAACATTTGTGCTCTTATAACTCTTGTTAGCATGATAATATCCCTACATGTAACTTTAGATTCATGTGGATTTATTCTTGTCCTAATGTTGTTGATTATGAATTTATTTTCCAGAATATTTCATCATTTGTCGGTCTTTGAGCTGTATTTTATTTTCCTTTTTGTTTCTAGTATTTGTTTTAGATAGATGTTTGTGTTAAATAGATGGATATGTAAAGCTTAAATATGCTAAAAGTAGCTTAAATAGAATATGATATTTGCCTCGTTTGCACAATGTGAAGTAGAAGCAGAAAGTGTGAACTTAAATTACAGCTCTCTAAGTAATGAAGAGTGGAAGAAGCGCCTAACATATCAACAATTTTACGTTGCTAGGCAGAAGGGTACCGAGAGGGCTTTCACTGGGTATGATGATTCCTTTTCATATGCACTCTTTATTCTTAGCAACTAAAGTGAATCATGAGAAAACAGATGTATTAATTGATTATTGCTTGTTGTATTTGTTTGACTCCAGAAGAGAAGATGGTGAAGCTGAAAATATAGGTTAGAATAAAGTGTGTATTTTAGTTGTTAAAGGTTTGTTGGATGTTCGTAAAAGTGGGGACTTTTTCCTGTCCTCTTCTTCACCTTTGGGCAAAGGAAGATTCCAAAGCTTAAGAATGAATACTGCTTATACCCAAACAAAAAAAAAAAGAAAAGACTTATTGTCTTCTTGTAAGTACTAGCATTCAAAATGACCACTCATTATTTGTGAAAATTTATAATTGCTGTCGTGCTATTCTGATATATGTGGCTTGCTGACGCTCAATCATAGGCTAAGGAAGATAAGTTAGAGGTTGGTTTGATTCTCCTTTAATTTCTTATTTTTGATCTCTAGGCAGCATTTGTTCATACTAGTTTTGCTTCTGATGCTATATTGCTATGATTCGACTATTTGAATGCTTTTCTTTATGCAATAAAGGATACTTTGAATAATGAATGGGTGAGTCTTTATTTTGAAGTCAAGTTTTCTAATATTTGATCTTGACTGATAAATTGGTTAAGTCTTTATTTGAATGCTTTTCTTTATGTTATATTTAAATTTATATTATGTTCGGATTGGTAAGTATGATTACATCACACAGAATATATTTACCATGTTAAGGGAAAAAAAACTTAATTTTACTCACATATGAAAAAAATTACCTTTATATATATAAAATAATATTGGGAAAAGTATAATGAAGCACACATCTTGCAAGAGTTTGAAAATTTTAAGGTTAGACCTCCTAAAGAAACAAAAGTTTGACAGTATCAAATAACCATCCCCTAATTTGAAAGCTCATACAACTTGAAATCAATAATTTGGGCCCAAATTATTGGGCTTTTTGGGGCCCTATTTTAAGCCCGGCCCTTCTGAATTCTGGAGCAGTGCAGGCACAATGCGAGGCAAGAAAAGAAGAGCCGACTCGGACACCGGAGTATTGCATCGGTCTGTTCAGAATCTTCCTCATCAACCCCAACTGTATGTAACTGTTATGTTCTTCTTTTTATTGTTTATTTGTGTGTTTCTATGGTTGTTGATCGAATGTTTATGCAGTTGCTTTGAAGGGGAAAGCCTCTCTCACTTCCTCAAATCAATCCAAAGGTACACAAATTTGATGTTTACTTTGTGTCTACTTCTATAATATGCTGATATCGCTCCATTGAGAGTTGAATTGCTGCTTAATTTGTTCGTATTTGATGATTATTATTTGTTTGAGCAGGGAGATTGATTCTGTAAGAGCTTTAGATGCAGCGTTGCCTCTTAAGTTATGGATCAAGGTCCTTGCTTCTGTTTATTATTTTAACCTTTTTTGCTGTGATAATAAGGCTGAATTGTAACAACATTTGGGGTTTATCAGCAACAATTTGCAGTGGGAGTGAATGAAGTCACTCGTGTGCTTGAGCGAATGCCGCGAAATTATGAGACTAAATGCGATTCAGATGGTCAAGAT
>CM053645.1:37471464-37561464 GCA_028654395.1 Scutellaria barbata | reverse complement strand
GATTACTCTTTTCTCTTTCTTTAGTCGTATCTTCTAGTAGATCTAATGAATAATAATAGTCTTTTGTTTCCCATCTAAGTGCATACGATCACATTGAGTGAAACGATGAGGTTAATATACTTCTCTAAAGATGTTTAAGTGGCATCCTTTTGCATTTATAAAGAGTTAATCATACTCGAATTATCTTACAAGGAGTTAATTATACTTGACTTATCTCTCAACTCAATATAGAATGAATCCGAAACTCTTACTGTAACAATTATCGTAAATGATAACCAAGTAAAACTTGTTAGAAATCTTACTTATGTGTTTTACAACTGGAAACACACAACATGTAACTATACTTAGTGGATTTGTTAAGGAATTCGTAGACAACTACTCTTTTCTATTTCTTTAGTCGTATCTTCTAGTAGATTTGTTGAATAATAATAGTCTTTTGTTTCCCATCTAAGTGCATACGATCACATCGAGTTAAATGATTAGATTAATATACTTCTCTAAAGATGTTTAAGTGGCATCCTTTTGCATCTATAAATAGTTAATCATACTCGAATCATCTTATAAAGAGTTAATTGTACTTGACTTATCTTTCAACTCAATATAGAACGAATGCGAAACTCTTACTGTAACAATTATCATAAACGATAACCAAGTAAAACTTGTTAGAACTCTTACTTATGTGTTTTACAACTAGAAACACACAACTTGTAACTATACTTAGTGGATTTGTTAAGGAATTCGTAGACGATTACTCTTTTCTCTTTCTTTAGTCGTATCTTCTAGTAGATTTCATGAATAATAATAATCTTTTGTCTCCCATCGAAGTGCATACAATCACATCGAGTGAAACGATGAGGTTAATATACTTCTCTAAAGATGTTTAAGTGGCATCTTTTTGCATTTATAAAGAGTTGATCGTACTCGAATCGTCTTATAAGGAGTTAATTGTACTTGACTTATCTTTCAACGTAATATAGAACAAAACTGAAACTCTTACTGTAAGAATTACCGTAAACGATAAGCAGGTAAAACTTGTTAGAACTCTTACTTATGTGTTTTATAACTGGAAACACACAACTTGTAACTATATTTAGTGGATTTGTTAATAAATTCGTAGACGATTACTCTTTTCTCTTTCTTTAGTCGTATCTTCTATTAGATTTGTTGAATAATAATAGTCTTTTCTTTCCCATCTAAGTGCATACGATCACATTAAGTGAAATGATTAGGTTAATATACTTCTCTAAAGATGTTTAAGTGGCATCCTTTTGCATTTATAAAGAGTTAATCATACTCGAATCATCTTATAAGGAATTAATTATACTTGACTTATCTTTCAACTCAATATAGAACGAATCTGAAACTCTTAGTGTAACAATTATTATACATGATAAGCAAGTAAAACTTGTTAGAACTATTACTTATGTGTTTTATAACTGAAAACACACAACTTGTAACTATACTTAGTGGATTTGTTAAGGAATTCGTAGACGATTACTCTTTTCTCTTTCTTTAGTCGTATCTTCTAGTTGATTTCATGAATAATAATAATCTTTTGTCTCCCATCGAAGTGCATACAATCACATCCAGTGAAACGATGAGGTTAATATACTTCTCTAAAGATGTTTAAGTGGCATCCTTTTGCATTTATAAAGAGTTGATCGTACTCGAATCGTCTTATAAGGAGTTAATTGTACTTGACTTATCTTTCAACGTAATATAGAACAAAACTGAAACTCTTACTGTAAGAATTACCGTAAACGATAAGCAGGTAAAACTTGTTAGAACTCTTACTTATGTGTTTTATAACTGGAAACACACAACTTGTATCCATACTTAGTGGATTTGTTAAGGAATTCGTAGACGATTACACTTTTCTCTTTCTTTAGTCGTATCTTCTAGTAGATCTAATGAATAATAATAGTCTTTTGTTTCCCATCTAAGTGCATACGATCACATCGAGTGAAACGATGAGGTTAATATACTTCTCTAAAGATGTTTAAGTGGCATCCTTTTGCATTTATAAAGAGTTAATCATACTCGAATTATCTTATAAGGAGTTAATTGTACTTGACTTATCTCTCAACTCAATATAGAACGAATCCGAAACTCTTACTGTAACAATTATCGTAAACGATAACCAAGTAAAACTTGTTAGAACTCTTACTTATGTGTTTTATAACAGGAACCACACAACTTATAACTATACTTAGTGGATTTGTTAAGGAATTCGTAGACAATTACTCTTTTCTCTTTCTTTAATCGTATCTTCTAGTAGATTTTAGGAATAATAATAGTCTTTTGTTTCCCATCTAAGTGCATACGATCACATCGAGTTAAACGATTAGATTAATATACTTCTCTAAAGATGTTTAAGTGGCATCCTTTTGCATTTATAAATTGTTAATCGTACTTGAATAGTCTTATAAGAAGTTAATTGTACTTGACTTATCTTTCAACGTAATATAGAACAAATCTGAATCTCTTACTGTAACAATTACCGTAAACGATAAGCAAGTAAAACTTGTTATATCTCTTACTTATGTGTTTTATAACTGGAAACACACAACTTGTAACTATACTTAGTGGATTTGTTAACGAATTCGTAGACGATTACTCTTTTCTCTTTCTTTAGTCGTATCTTCTAGTAGATCTAATGAATAATAATAGTCTTTTGTTTCCCATCTAAGTGCATACGATCACATCGAGTGAAACGATGAGGTTAATATACTTCTCTAAAGATGTTTAAGTGGCATCCTTTTGCATTTATAAAGAGTTAATCATACTCGAATTATCTTACAAGGAGTTAATTATACTTGACTTATCTCTCAACTCAATATAGAATGAATCCAAAACTCTTACTGTAAAAATTATCGTAAACAATAACCAAGTAAAACTTGTTAGAAATCTTACTTATGTGTTTTATAACTGAAAACACACAACTTGTAACTATACTTAGTGGATTTGTTAAGGAATTCGTAGACGATTACTCTTTTCTCTTTCTTTAGTCGTATCTTCTAGTAGATTTCATGAATAATAATAATCTTTTGTCTCCCATCGAAGTGCATACAATCACATCGAGTGAAACGATGAGGTTAATATACTTCTCTAAAGATGTTTAAGTGGCATCCTTTTGCATCTATAAATAGTTAATCATACTCGAATCATCTTATAAGGAGTTAATTGTACTTGACTTATCCTTCAACTCAATATAGAACGAATGCGAAACTCTTACTGTAACAATTATCGTAAACGATAACCAAATAAAACTTGTTAGAACTCTTACTTATGTGTTTTACAACAGGAACCACACAACTTCTAACTATACTTAGTGGATTTGTTAAGGAATTCGTAGACGATTACTCCTTTGTCTTTCTTTAGTCGTATCTTCTAGTATATTTTATGAATAATAATAGTCTTTTGTCTCCCATCTAAGTGCATACGATCACATCGTGTGAAATGATGAGGTTAATATACTTCTCCAAAGATGTTTAAGTGGCATCCTTTTGCATTTATAAATTGTTAATCGTACTTGAATAGTCTTATAAGAAGTTAATTGTACTTGACTTATCTTTCAACGTAATATAGAACAAATCTGAAACTCTTACTGTAACAATTACCGTAAACGATAAGCAAGTAAAACTTGTTATATCTCTTACTTATGTGTTTTATAACTGGAAACACACAACTTGTAACTATACTTAGTGGATTTGTTAAGGAATTCGTAGACGATTACTCCTTTCTCTTTCTTTAGTCGTATCTTCTAGTAGATCTAATGAATAATAATAGTCTTTTGTTTCCATCTAAGTGCATACGATCACATCGAGTGAAACGATGAGGTTAATATACTTCTCTAAAGATGTTTAAGTGGCATCCTTTTGCATTTATAAAGAGTTAATCATACTCAAATTATCTTATAAGGAGTTAATTGTACTTGACTTATCTCTCAACTCAATATAGAACGAATCCGAAACTCTTACTGTAACAATTATCGTAAACGATAACCAAGTAAAACTTGTGAGAACTCTTACTTATGTGTTTTATAATAGGAACCACACAACTTATAACTATACTTAGTGGATTTGTTAAGGAATTCGTAGACAATTTCTCTTTTCTCTTTCTTTAGTCGTATCTTCTAGTAGATTTTAGGAATAATAATAGTCTTTTGTTTCTCATCTAAGTGCATACGATCACATCGAGTTAAACGATTAGATTAATATACTTCTCTAAAGATGTTTAAGTGGCATCCTTTTGCATCTATAAATAGTTAATCATACTCGAATCATCTTATAAGGAGTTAATTGTACTTGACTTATCTTTCAACTTAATATAGAACGAATCCGAAACTCTTTCTATAACAATTATCGTAAACGATAACCAAGTAAAACTTGTTAGAACTCTTACTTATGTGTTTTACAACAGGAACCACACAACTTGTAACTATACTTAGTGGATTTGTTAAGGAATTCGTAGACGATTACTCTTTTCTCTTTCTTTAGTCGTATCTTCTAGTAGATATTATGAATAATAATAGTCTTTTGTTTTCCATCTAAGTGCATACGATCACATCGAGTGAAACGATTATGTTAATATACTTCTCTAAAGATGTTTAAGTGGCATCATTTTGCATTTATAAAGAGTTAATCGTACTCGAATCATCTTATAAAGAGTTAATTGTACTTGACTTATCTTTCAACTCAATATAAAACAAATCCAGAACTCTTACTGTAATAATTATTGTAGACGATAAGCAAGTAAAACTTGTTAGAAATCTTACTTATGTGTTTTACAACTGGAAACACACAACTTGTAACTATACTTAGTGGATTTGTTAAGGATTTCGTAGACGATTACTCTTTTCTCTTTCTTTAGTCGTATCTTCTATTAGATTTGTTGAATAATAATAGTCTTTTCTTTCCCATCTAAGTGCATAAGATCACATTAAGTAAAATAATTAGGTTAATATACTTCTCTAAAGATGTTTAAGTGGCATCCTTTTGCATTTATAAAGAGTTAATCGTACTCGAATCATCTTATAAGGAATTAATTATACTTGACTTATCTTTCAACTCAATATAGAACGAATCTGAAACTCTTACTGTAACAGTTATTATACACGATAAGCAAGTAAAACTTGTTAGAACTATTACTTATCTGTTTTATAATTGGAAACACACAACTTGTAACTATACTCAGTGGATTTGTTAAGGAATTCGTAGACGATTACTCTTTTCTCTTTCTTTAGTCGTATCTTCTATTAGATTTGTTGAATAATAATAGTCTTTTGTTTCCCATCTAAGTGCATACGATCACGTTAAGTGAAATGATTAGGTTAATATACTTCTCTAAAGATGTTTAAGTGGCATCCTTTTACATTTATAAGGAGTTAATCGTACTCGAATCATATTATAAGGAATTAATTATACTTGACTTATCTTTCAACTCAATATAGAACGAATCTGAAACTCTTACTGTAACAATTATTATACACGATAAGCAAGTAAAACGTGTTAGAACTATTACTTATCTGTTTTATAACTGGAAACACACAACTTGTAACTATGCTCAGTGGATTTGTTAAGGAATTCGTAGACAATTACTCTTTTCTCTTTCTTTAGTCATATCTTCTAGTAGATTTGTTGAATAATAATAGTTTTTTGTTTCCCATCTAAGTGCATACGATCACATCGAGTGAAACGATTATGTTAATATACTTCTCTAAAGATGTTTAACTGGCATCATTTTGCATTTATAAAGAGTTAATCGTACTCGAATCATCTTATAAGGAGTTAATTGTACTTGACTTATCTTTCAACGTAATATAGAACGAATCCAAAACTCTTACTGTAACAATTATCGTAAACGATAAGCAAGTAAAACTTGTTAGATCTCTTACTTATGTGTTTTATAAATAGAAATACACAACTTGTTACTATACTTAGTGGATTTGTTATGGAATTCGTAGACGATTACTCTTTTCTATTTCTTTAGTCGTATCTTCTAGTAGATTTTATGAATAATAATAGTCTTTTGTTTCCCATCTAAGTGCATACGATCACATCGAGTGAAACAATTATGTTAATATACTTCTCTAAAGATGTTTAAGTGGTATCATTTTGCATTTATAAAGAGTTAATCGTACTCGAATCATCTTATAAGGAGTTAATTGTACTTGACTTATCTTTCAACGTAATATAGAACGAATCCAAAACTCTTACTGTAACAATTATCGTAAACGATAAGCAAGTAAAACTTGTTAGATCTCTTACTTATGTGTTTTATAACTGGAAATACACAACTTGTTACTATACTTAGTGGATTTGTTATGGAATTCGTAGACGATTACTCTTTTCTCTTTCTTTAGTCGTATCTTCTAGTAGATTTTATGAATAATAATAGTCTTTTGTTTCCAATCTAAGTGCATACGATCACATCGAGTGAAACGATTATGTTAATATACTTCTCTAAAGATGTTTAAGTAGCATCATTTTGCATTTATAAAGAGTTAATCGTATTCGAATCATCTTATAAAGAGTTAATTGTACTTGACTTATCTTTCAACTCAATATAGAACGAATCCTGAACTCTTACTGTAATAATTATCGTAGACGATAAGCAAGTAAAACTTGTTAGGAATCTTACTTATGTGTTTTAGAACTGGAAACACACAACTTGTAACTATAGTTAGTGGATTTGTTAAAGAATTCGTACACGATTACTCTTTTCTCTTTCTTTAGTCGTATCTTCTATTAGATTTGTTGAATAATAATAGTCTTTTGTTTCCCATCTAAGTGCATACGATCACGTTAAGTGAAATGATTAGGTTAATATACTTCTCTAAAGATGTTTAAGTGGCATCCTTTTACATTTATAAGGAGTTAATCGTACTCGAATCATATTATAAGGAATTAATTATACTTGACTTATCTTTCAACTCAATATAGAACGAATCTGAAACTCTTACTGTAACAATTATTATACACGATAAGCAAGTAAAACTTGTTAGAACTATTACTTATCTGTTTTATAACTGGAAACACACAACTTGTAACTATGCTCATTGGATTTGTTAAGGAATTCGTAGACGATTACTCTATTCTCTTTCTTTAGTCATATCTTCTAGTAGATTTGTTGAATAATAATAGTCTTTTGTTTCCCATCTAAGTGCATACGATCACATCGAGTGAAACGATTATGTTAATATACTTCTCTAAAGATGTTTAAGTAGCATCATTTTGCATTTATAAAGAGTTAATCGTATTCGAATCATCTTATAAAGAGTTAATTGTACTTGACTTATCTTTCAACTCAATATAGAACGAATCCTGAACTCTTACTGTAATAATTATCGTAGACGATAAGCAAGTAAAACTTGTTAGGAATCTTACTTATGTGTTTTAGAACTGGAAACACACAACTTGTAACTATAGTTAGTGGATTTGTTAAAGAATTCGTACACGATTACTCTTTTCTCTTTCTTTAGTCGTATCTTCTATTAGATTTGTTGAATAATAATAGTCTTTTGTTTCCCATCTAAGTGCATACGATCACGTTAAGTGAAATGATTAGGTTAATATACTTCTCTAAAGATGTTTAAGTGGCATCCTTTTACATTTATAAGGAGTTAATCGTACTCGAATCATATTATAAGGAATTAATTATACTTGACTTATCTTTCAACTCAATATAGAACGAATCTGAAACTCTTACTGTAACAATTATTATACACGATAAGCAAGTAAAACTTGTTAGAACTATTACTTATCTGTTTTATAACTGGAAACACACAACTTGTAACTATGCTCATTGGATTTGTTAAGGAATTCGTAGACGATTACTCTTTTCTCTTTCTTTAGTCATATCTTCTAGTAGATTTGTTGAATAATAATAGTCTTTTGTTTCCCATCTAAGTGCATACGATCACATCGAGTGAAACGATTATGTTAATATACTTCTCTAAAGATGTTTAAGTAGCATCATTTTGCATTTATAAAGAGTTAATCGTATTCGAATCATCTTATAAAGAGTTAATTGTACTTGACTTATCTTTCAACTCAATATAGAACGAATCCTGAACTCTTACTGTAATAATTATCGTAGACGATAAGCAAGTATAACTTGTTAGGAATCTTACTTATGTGTTTTCTAACTGGAAACACACAACTTGTAACTATAGTTAGTGGATTTGTTAAAGAATTCGTAGACGATTACTCTTTTCTCTTTCTTTAGTCGTATCTTCTATTAGATTTGTTGAATAATAATAGTCTTTTGTTTCCCATCTAAGTGCATACGATCACGTTAAGTGAAATGATTAGGTTAATATACTTCTCTAAAGATGTTTAAGTGGCATCCTTTTACATTTATAAGGAGTTAATCGTACTCGAATCGTATTATAAGGAATTAATTATACTTGACTTATCTTTCAACTCAATATAGAACGAATCTGAAACTCTTACTGTAACAATTATTATACACGATAAGCAAGTAAAACTTGTTAGATCTATTACTTATCCGTTTTATAACTGGAAACACACAACTTGTAACTAGACTCAGTGGATTTGTTAAGGAATACGTAGACGATTACTCTTTTCTCTTTCTTTAGTCGTATCTTCTATTAGATTTGTTGAATAATAATAGTCTTTTCTTTCCCATCTAAGTGCATACGATCACATTAAGTAAAATGATTAGGTTAATATACTTCTCTAAAGATGTTTAAGTGGCATCCTTTTGCATTTATAAAGAGTTAATCGTACTCGAATCATCTTATAAGGAATTAATTATACTTGACTTATCTTTCAACTCAATATAGAACGAATCTGAAACTCTTACTGTAACAATTATTATACACGATAAGCAAGTAAAACTTGTTAGAACTATTACTTATGTGTTATATAACTGGAAACACACAACTTGTAACTATATTTAGTGGATTTGTTATGGAATTCGTAGACGATTACTCTTTTCTCTTTGTTTAGTTGTATCTTCTAGTAGATTTTAATAATAATAATAGTCTTTTGTTTCCCATCTAAGTGCATACGATCACATCGAGTGAAACGATTATGTTAATATACTTCTCTAAAGATGTTTAAGTAGCATCATTTTGCATTTATAAAGAGTTAATCGTATTCGAATCATCTTATAAAGAGTTAATTGTACTTGACTTATCTTTCAACTCAATATAGAACGAATCCTGAACTCTTACTGTAATAATTATCGTAGACGATAAGCAAGTAAAACTTGTTAGGAATCTTACTTATGTGTTTTAGAACTGGAAACACACAACTTGTAACTATAGTTAGTGGATTTGTTAAAGAATTCGTACACGGTTACTCTTTTCTCTTTCTTTAGTCGTATCTTCTATTAGATTTGTTGAATAATAATAGTCTTTTGTTTCCCATCTAAGTGCATACGATCACGTTAAGTGAAATGATTAGGTTAATATACTTCTCTAAAGATGTTTAAGTGGCATCCTTTTACATTTATAAGGAGTTAATCGTACTCGAATCATATTATAAGGAATTAATTATACTTGACTTATCTTTCAACTCAATATAGAACGAATCTGAAACTCTTACTGTAACAATTATTATACACGATAAGCAAGTAAAACTTGTTAGAACTATTACTTATCTGTTTTATAACTGGAAACACACAACTTGTAACTATACTCAGTGGATTTGTTAAGGAATTCGTAGACGATTACTCTTTTCTCTTTCTTTAGTCATATCTTCTAGTAGATTTGTTGAATAATAATAGTCTTTTGTGTCCCATCTAAGTGCATACGATCACATCGAGTGAAACGATTATGTTAATATACTTCTCTAAAGATGTTTAAGTGGCATCCTTTTGCATTTATAAAGAGTTAATCGTACTCGAATCATCTTATAAGGAATTAATTGTACTTGACTTATCTTTCAACGTAATATAGAACGAATCTGAAACTCTTACTGTAACAATTATCGTAAACGATAAGCAAGTAAAACTTGTTAGATCTCTTACTTATGTGTTTTATAACTGGAAATACACAACTTGTTACTATACTTAGTGGATTTGTTAAGGAATTCGTAGACGATTACTCTTTTCTCTTTCTTTAGTCGTATCTTCTAGTAGATTTGTTGAATAATAATAGTCTTTTGTTTCCCATCTAAGTGCATACGATCACATCGAGTGAAACGATTATGTTAATATACTTCTCTAAAGATGTTTAAGTAGCATCATTTTGCATTTATAAAGAGTTAATCGTATTCGAATCATCTTATAAAGAGTTAATTGTACTTGACTTATCTTTCAACTCAATATAGAACGAATCCTGAACTCTTACTGTAATAATTATCGTAGACGATAAGCAAGTAAAACTTGTTAGGAATCTTACTTATGTGTTTTAGAACTGGAAACACACAACTTGTAACTATAGTTTGTGGATTTGTTAAAGAATTCGTACACGATTACTCTTTTCTCTTTCTTTAGTCGTATCTTCTATTAGATTTGTTGAATAATAATAGTCTTTTGTTTCCCATCTAAGTGCATACGATCACGTTAAGTGAAATGATTAGGTTAATATACTTCTCTAAAGACGTTTAAGTGGCATCCTTTTATATTTATAAGGAGTTAATCGTACTCGAATCATATTATAAGGAATTAATTATACTTGACTTATCTTTCAACTCAATATAGAACGAATCTGAAACTCTTACTGTAACAATTATTATACACGATAAGCAAGTAAAACTTGTTAGAACTATTACTTATCTGTTTTATAACTGGAAACACACAACTTGTAACTATACTCAGTGGATTTGTTAAGGAATTCGTAGACGATTACTCTTTTCTCTTTCTTTAGTCATATCTTCTAGTAGATTTGTTGAATAATAATAGTCTTTTGTGTCCCATCTAAGTGCATACGATCACATCGAGTGAAACGATTATGTTAATATACTTCTCTAAAGATGTTTAAGTGGCATCCTTTTGCATTTATAAAGAGTTAATCGTACTCGAATCATCTTATAAGGAATTAATTGTACTTGACTTATCTTTCAACGTAATATAGAACGAATCTGAAACTCTTACTGTAACAATTATCGTAAACGATAAGCAAGTAAAACTTGTTAGATCTCTTACTTATGTGTTTTATAACTGGAAATACACAACTTGTTACTATACTTAGTGGATTTGTTAAGGAATTCGTAGACGATTACTCTTTTCTCTTTCTTTAGTCGTATCTTCTAGTAGATTTGTTGAATAATAATAGTCTTTTGTTTCCCATCTAAGTGCATACGATCACATCGAGTGAAACGATTATGTTAATATACTTCTCTAAAGATGTTTAAGTAGCATCATTTTGCATTTATAAAGAGTTAATCGTATTCGAATCATCTTATAAAGAGTTAATTGTACTTGACTTATCTTTCAACTCAATATAGAACGAATCCTGAACTCTTACTGTAATAATTATCGTAGACGATAAGCAAGTAAAACTTGTTAGGAATCTTACTTATGTGTTTTAGAACTGGAAACACACAACTTGTAACTATAGTTTGTGGATTTGTTAAAGAATTCGTACACGATTACTCTTTTCTCTTTCTTTAGTCGTATCTTCTATTAGATTTGTTGAATAATAATAGTCTTTTGTTTCCCATCTAAGTGCATACGATCACGTTAAGTGAAATGATTAGGTTAATATACTTCTCTAAAGACGTTTAAGTGGCATCCTTTTATATTTATAAGGAGTTAATCGTACTCGAATCATATTATAAGGAATTAATTATACTTGACTTATCTTTCAACTCAATATAGAACGAATCTGAAACTCTTACTGTAACAATTATTATACACGATAAGCAAGTAAAACTTGTTAGAACTATTACTTATCTGTTTTATAACTGGAAACACACAACTTGTAACTATGCTCATTGGATTTGTTAAGGAATTCGTAGACGATTACTCTTTTCTCTTTCTTTAGTCATATCTTCTAGTAGATTTGTTGAATAATAATAGTCTTTTGTGTCCCATCTAAGTGCATACGATCACATCGAGTGAAACGATTATGTTAATATACTTCTCTAAAGATGTTTAAGTGGCATCCTTTTACATTTATAAGGAGTTAATCGTACTCGAATCATATTATAAGGAATTAATTATACTTGACTTATCTTTCAACTCAATATAGAACGAATCTGAAACTCTTACTGTAACAATTATTATACACGATAAGCAAGTAAAACTTGTTAGAACTATTACTTATCTGTTTTATAACTGGAAACACACAACTTGTAACTATACTCAGTGGATTTGTTAAGGAATACGTAGACGATTACTCTTTTCTCTTTCTTTAGTCGTATCTTCTATTAGATTTGTTGAATAATAATAGTCTTTTCTTTCCCATCTAAGTGCATACGATCACATTAAGTAAAATGATTAGGTTAATATACTTCTCTAAAGATGTTTAAGTGGCATCCTTTTGCATTTATAAAGAGTTAATCGTACTCGAATCATCTTATAAGGAATTAATTATACTTGACTTATCTTTCAACTCAATATAGAACGAATCTGAAACTCTTACTGTAACAATTATTATACACGATAAGCAAGTAAAACTTGTTAGAACTATTACTTATGTGTTATATAACTGGAAACACACAACTTGTAACTATATTTAGTGGATTTGTTATGGAATTCGTAGACGATTACTCTTTTCTCTTTGTTTAGTTGTATCTTCTAGTAGATTTTAATAATAATAATAGTCTTTTGTTTCCCATCTAAGTGCATACGATCACATCGAGTGAAACGATTATGTTAATATACTTCTCTAAAGATGTTTAAGTAGCATCATTTTGCATTTATAAAGAGTTAATCGTATTCGAATCATCTTATAAAGAGTTAATTGTACTTGACTTATCTTTCAACTCAATATAGAACGAATCCTGAACTCTTACTGTAATAATTATCGTAGACGATAAGCAAGTAAAACTTGTTAGGAATCTTACTTATGTGTTTTAGAACTGGAAACACACAACTTGTAACTATAGTTAGTGGATTTGTTAAAGAATTCGTACACGGTTACTCTTTTCTCTTTCTTTAGTCGTATCTTCTATTAGATTTGTTGAATAATAATAGTCTTTTGTTTCCCATCTAAGTGCATACGATCACGTTAAGTGAAATGATTAGGTTAATATACTTCTCTAAAGATGTTTAAGTGGCATCCTTTTACATTTATAAGGAGTTAATCGTACTCGAATCATATTATAAGGAATTAATTATACTTGACTTATCTTTCAACTCAATATAGAACGAATCTGAAACTCTTACTGTAACAATTATTATACACGATAAGCAAGTAAAACTTGTTAGAACTATTACTTATCTGTTTTATAACTGGAAACACACAACTTGTAACTATACTCAGTGGATTTGTTAAGGAATTCGTAGACGATTACTCTTTTCTCTTTCTTTAGTCATATCTTCTAGTAGATTTGTTGAATAATAATAGTCTTTTGTGTCCCATCTAAGTGCATACGATCACATCGAGTGAAACGATTATGTTAATATACTTCTCTAAAGATGTTTAAGTGGCATCCTTTTGCATTTATAAAGAGTTAATCGTACTCGAATCATCTTATAAGGAATTAATTGTACTTGACTTATCTTTCAACGTAATATAGAACGAATCTGAAACTCTTACTGTAACAATTATCGTAAACGATAAGCAAGTAAAACTTGTTAGATCTCTTACTTATGTGTTTTATAACTGGAAATACACAACTTGTTACTATACTTAGTGGATTTGTTAAGGAATTCGTAGACGATTACTCTTTTCTCTTTCTTTAGTCGTATCTTCTAGTAGATTTGTTGAATAATAATAGTCTTTTGTTTCCCATCTAAGTGCATACGATCACATCGAGTGAAACGATTATGTTAATATACTTCTCTAAAGATGTTTAAGTAGCATCATTTTGCATTTATAAAGAGTTAATCGTATTCGAATCATCTTATAAAGAGTTAATTGTACTTGACTTATCTTTCAACTCAATATAGAACGAATCCTGAACTCTTACTGTAATAATTATCGTAGACGATAAGCAAGTAAAACTTGTTAGGAATCTTACTTATGTGTTTTAGAACTGGAAACACACAACTTGTAACTATAGTTTGTGGATTTGTTAAAGAATTCGTACACGATTACTCTTTTCTCTTTCTTTAGTCGTATCTTCTATTAGATTTGTTGAATAATAATAGTCTTTTGTTTCCCATCTAAGTGCATACGATCACGTTAAGTGAAATGATTAGGTTAATATACTTCTCTAAAGACGTTTAAGTGGCATCCTTTTATATTTATAAGGAGTTAATCGTACTCGAATCATATTATAAGGAATTAATTATACTTGACTTATCTTTCAACTCAATATAGAACGAATCTGAAACTCTTACTGTAACAATTATTATACACGATAAGCAAGTAAAACTTGTTAGAACTATTACTTATCTGTTTTATAACTGGAAACACACAACTTGTAACTATACTCAGTGGATTTGTTAAGGAATTCGTAGACGATTACTCTTTTCTCTTTCTTTAGTCATATCTTCTAGTAGATTTGTTGAATAATAATAGTCTTTTGTGTCCCATCTAAGTGCATACGATCACATCGAGTGAAACGATTATGTTAATATACTTCTCTAAAGATGTTTAAGTGGCATCCTTTTGCATTTATAAAGAGTTAATCGTACTCGAATCATCTTATAAGGAATTAATTGTACTTGACTTATCTTTCAACGTAATATAGAACGAATCTGAAACTCTTACTGTAACAATTATCGTAAACGATAAGCAAGTAAAACTTGTTAGATCTCTTACTTATGTGTTTTATAACTGGAAATACACAACTTGTTACTATACTTAGTGGATTTGTTAAGGAATTCGTAGACGATTACTCTTTTCTCTTTCTTTAGTCGTATCTTCTAGTAGATTTGTTGAATAATAATAGTCTTTTGTTTCCCATCTAAGTGCATACGATCACATCGAGTGAAACGATTATGTTAATATACTTCTCTAAAGATGTTTAAGTAGCATCATTTTGCATTTATAAAGAGTTAATCGTATTCGAATCATCTTATAAAGAGTTAATTGTACTTGACTTATCTTTCAACTCAATATAGAACGAATCCTGAACTCTTACTGTAATAATTATCGTAGACGATAAGCAAGTAAAACTTGTTAGGAATCTTACTTATGTGTTTTAGAACTGGAAACACACAACTTGTAACTATAGTTTGTGGATTTGTTAAAGAATTCGTACACGATTACTCTTTTCTCTTTCTTTAGTCGTATCTTCTATTAGATTTGTTGAATAATAATAGTCTTTTGTTTCCCATCTAAGTGCATACGATCACGTTAAGTGAAATGATTAGGTTAATATACTTCTCTAAAGACGTTTAAGTGGCATCCTTTTATATTTATAAGGAGTTAATCGTACTCGAATCATATTATAAGGAATTAATTATACTTGACTTATCTTTCAACTCAATATAGAACGAATCTGAAACTCTTACTGTAACAATTATTATACACGATAAGCAAGTAAAACTTGTTAGAACTATTACTTATCTGTTTTATAACTGGAAACACACAACTTGTAACTATGCTCATTGGATTTGTTAAGGAATTCGTAGACGATTACTCTTTTCTCTTTCTTTAGTCATATCTTCTAGTAGATTTGTTGAATAATAATAGTCTTTTATTTCCCATCTAAGTGCATACGATCACATCGAGTGAAACGATTATGTTAATATACTTCTCTAAAGATGTTTAAGTAGCATCATTTTGCATTTATAAAGAGTTAATCGTATTCGAATCATCTTATAAAGAGTTAATTGTACTTGACTTATCTTTCAACTCAATATAGAACGAATCCTGAACTCTTACTGTAATAATTATCGTAGACGATAAGCAAGTATAACTTGTTAGGAATCTTACTTATGTGTTTTATAACTGGAAACACACAACTTGTAACTATAGTTAGTGGATTTGTTAAAGAATTCGTAGACGATTACTCTTTTCTCTTTCTTTAGTCGTATCTTCTATTAGATTTGTTGAATAATAATAGTCTTTTGTTTCCCATCTAAGTGCATACGATCACGTTAAGTGAAATGATTAGGTTAATATACTTCTCTAAAGATGTTTAAGTGGCATCCTTTTACATTTATAAGGAGTTAATCGTACTCGAATCATATTATAAGGAATTAATTATACTTGACTTATCTTTCAACTCAATATAGAACGAATCTGAAACTCTTACTGTAACAATTATTATACACGATAAGCAAGTAAAACTTGTTAGATCTATTACTTATCCGTTTTATAACTGGAAACACACAACTTGTAACTATACTCAGTGGATTTGTTAAGGAATACGTAGACGATTACTCTTTTCTCTTTCTTTAGTCGTATCTTCTATTAGATTTGTTGAATAATAATAGTCTTTTCTTTCCCATCTAAGTGCATACGATCACATTAAGTAAAATGATTAGGTTAATATACTTCTCTAAAGATGTTTAAGTGGCATCCTTTTGCATTTATAAAGAGTTAATCGTACTCGAATCATCTTATAAGGAATTAATTATACTTGACTTATCTTTCAACTCAATATAGAACGAATCTGAAACTCTTACTGTAACAATTATTATACACGATAAGCAAGTAAAACTTGTTAGAACTATTACTTATGTGTTATATAACTGGAAACACACAACTTGTAACTATATTTAGTGGATTTGTTATGGAATTCGTAGACGATTACTCTTTTCTCTTTGTTTAGTTGTATCTTCTAGTAGATTTTAATAATAATAATAGTCTTTTGTTTCCCATCTAAGTGCATACGATCACATCGAGTGAAACGATTATGTTAATATACTTCTCTAAAGATGTTTAAGTAGCATCATTTTGCATTTATAAAGAGTTAATCGTATTCGAATCATCTTATAAAGAGTTAATTGTACTTGACTTATCTTTCAACTCAATATAGAACGAATCCTGAACTCTTACTGTAATAATTATCGTAGACGATAAGCAAGTAAAACTTGTTAGGAATCTTACTTATGTGTTTTAGAACTGGAAACACACAACTTGTAACTATAGTTAGTGGATTTGTTAAAGAATTCGTACACGGTTACTCTTTTCTCTTTCTTTAGTCGTATCTTCTATTAGATTTGTTGAATAATAATAGTCTTTTGTTTCCCATCTAAGTGCATACGATCACGTTAAGTGAAATGATTAGGTTAATATACTTCTCTAAAGATGTTTAAGTGGCATCCTTTTACATTTATAAGGAGTTAATCGTACTCGAATCATATTATAAGGAATTAATTATACTTGACTTATCTTTCAACTCAATATAGAACGAATCTGAAACTCTTACTGTAACAATTATTATACACGATAAGCAAGTAAAACTTGTTAGAACTATTACTTATCTGTTTTATAACTGGAAACACACAACTTGTAACTATACTCAGTGGATTTGTTAAGGAATTCGTAGACGATTACTCTTTTCTCTTTCTTTAGTCATATCTTCTAGTAGATTTGTTGAATAATAATAGTCTTTTGTGTCCCATCTAAGTGCATACGATCACATCGAGTGAAACGATTATGTTAATATACTTCTCTAAAGATGTTTAAGTGGCATCATTTTGCATTTATAAAGAGTTAATCGTACTCGAATCATCTTATAAGGAGTTAATTGTACTTGACTTATCTTTCAACGTAATATAGAACGAATCCAAAACTCTTACTGTAACAATTATCGTAAACGATAAGCAAGTAAAACTTGTTAGATCTCTTACTTATGTGTTTTATAACTGGAAATACACAACTTGTTACTATACTTAGTGGATTTGTTATGGAATTCGTAGACGATTACTCTTTTCTCTTTCTTTAGTCGTATCTTCTAGTAGATTTTATGAATAATAATAGTCTTTTGTTTCCCATCTAAGTGCATACGATCACATCGAGTGAAACGATTATGTTAATATACTTCTCTAAAGATGTTTAAGTAGCATCATTTTGCATTTATAAAGAGTTAATCGTATTCGAATCATCTTATAAAGAGTTAATTGTACTTGACTTATCTTTCAACTCAATATAGAACGAATCCTGAACTCTTACTGTAATAATTATCGTAGACGATAAGCAAGTAAAACTTGTTAGGAATCTTACTTATGTGTTTTAGAACTGGAAACACACAACTTGTAACTATAGTTTGTGGATTTGTTAAAGAATTCGTACACGATTACTCTTTTCTCTTTCTTTAGTCGTATCTTCTATTAGATTTGTTGAATAATAATAGTCTTTTGTTTCCCATCTAAGTGCATACGATCACGTTAAGTGAAATGATTAGGTTAATATACTTCTCTAAAGACGTTTAAGTGGCATCCTTTTATATTTATAAGGAGTTAATCGTACTCGAATCATATTATAAGGAATTAATTATACTTGACTTATCTTTCAACTCAATATAGAACGAATCTGAAACTCTTACTGTAACAATTATTATACACGATAAGCAAGTAAAACTTGTTAGAACTATTACTTATCTTTTATATAACTGGAAACACACAACTTGTAACTATACTTAGTGGATTTGTTAAGGAATTCGTAGACGATTACTCTTTTCTCTTTCTTTAGTCCTATCTTCTAGTAGATTTTATGAATAATAATAGTCTTTTGTTTCCCATCTAAGTGCATACGATCACATCGAGTGAAACGATTATGTTAATATACCTCTCTAAAGATGTTTAAGTGGCATCATTTTGCATTTATAAAGAGTTAATCGTACTCGAATCATCTTATAAGGAGTTAATTGTACTTGACTTATCTTTCAACGTAATATAGAACGAATCCAAAACTCTTACTGTAACAATTATCGTAAACGATAAGCAAGTAAAACTTGTTAGATCTCTTACTTATGTGTTTTATAACTGGAAATACACAACTTGTTACTATACTTAGTGGATTTGTTATGGAATTCGTAGACGATTACTCTTTTCTCTTTCTTTAGTCGTATCTTCTAGTAGATTTTATGAATAATAATAGTCTTTTGTTTCCCATCTAAGTGCATACGATCACATCGAGTGAAACGATTATGTTAATATACTTCTCTAAAGATGTTTAAGTAGCATCATTTTGCATTTATAAAGAGTTAATCGTATTCGAATCATCTTATAAAGAGTTAATTGTACTTGACTTATCTTTCAACTCAATATAGAACGAATCCTGAACTCTTACTGTAATAATTATCGTAGACGATAAGCAAGTAAAACTTGTTAGGAATCTTACTTATGTGTTTTAGAACTGGAAACACACAACTTGTAACTATAGTTAGTGGATTTGTTAAAGAATTCGTACACGGTTACTCTTTTCTCTTTCTTTAGTCGTATCTTCTATTAGATTTGTTGAATAATAATAGTCTTTTGTTTCCCATCTAAGTGCATACGATCACGTTAAGTGAAATGATTAGGTTAATATACTTCTCTAAAGATGTTTAAGTGGCATCCTTTTACATTTATAAGGAGTTAATCGTACTCGAATCATATTATAAGGAATTAATTATACTTGACTTATCTTTCAACTCAATATAGAACGAATCTGAAACTCTTACTGTAACAATTATTATACACGATAAGCAAGTAAAACTTGTTAGAACTATTACTTATCTGTTTTATAACTGGAAACACACAACTTGTAACTATACTCAGTGGATTTGTTAAGGAATTCGTAGACGATTACTCTTTTCTCTTTCTTTAGTCATATCTTCTAGTAGATTTGTTGAATAATAATAGTCTTTTGTGTCCCATCTAAGTGCATACGATCACATCGAGTGAAACGATTATGTTAATATACTTCTCTAAAGATGTTTAAGTGGCATCATTTTGCATTTATAAAGAGTTAATCGTACTCGAATCATCTTATAAGGAGTTAATTGTACTTGACTTATCTTTCAACGTAATATAGAACGAATCCAAAACTCTTACTGTAACAATTATCGTAAACGATAAGCAAGTAAAACTTGTTAGATCTCTTACTTATGTGTTTTATAACTGGAAATACACAACTTGTTACTATACTTAGTGGATTTGTTATGGAATTCGTAGACGATTACTCTTTTCTCTTTCTTTAGTCGTATCTTCTAGTAGATTTTATGAATAATAATAGTCTTTTGTTTCCCATCTAAGTGCATACGATCACATCGAGTGAAACGATTATGTTAATATACTTCTCTAAAGATGTTTAAGTAGCATCATTTTGCATTTATAAAGAGTTAATCGTATTCGAATCATCTTATAAAGAGTTAATTGTACTTGACTTATCTTTCAACTCAATATAGAACGAATCCTGAACTCTTACTGTAATAATTATCGTAGACGATAAGCAAGTAAAACTTGTTAGGAATCTTACTTATGTGTTTTAGAACTGGAAACACACAACTTGTAACTATAGTTTGTGGATTTGTTAAAGAATTCGTACACGATTACTCTTTTCTCTTTCTTTAGTCGTATCTTCTATTAGATTTGTTGAATAATAATAGTCTTTTGTTTCCCATCTAAGTGCATACGATCACGTTAAGTGAAATGATTAGGTTAATATACTTCTCTAAAGACGTTTAAGTGGCATCCTTTTATATTTATAAGGAGTTAATCGTACTCGAATCATATTATAAGGAATTAATTATACTTGACTTATCTTTCAACTCAATATAGAACGAATCTGAAACTCTTACTGTAACAATTATTATACACGATAAGCAAGTAAAACTTGTTAGAACTATTACTTATCTGTTTTATAACTGGAAACACACAACTTGTAACTATGCTCATTGGATTTGTTAAGGAATTCGTAGACGATTACTCTTTTCTCTTTCTTTAGTCATATCTTCTAGTAGATTTGTTGAATAATAATAGTCTTTTGTTTCCCATCTAAGTGCATACGATCACATCGAGTGAAACGATTATGTTAATATACTTCTCTAAAGATGTTTAAGTAGCATCATTTTGCATTTATAAAGAGTTAATCGTATTCGAATCATCTTATAAAGAGTTAATTGTACTTGACTTATCTTTCAACTCAATATAGAACGAATCCTGAACTCTTACTGTAATAATTATCGTAGACGATAAGCAAGTATAACTTGTTAGGAATCTTACTTATGTGTTTTATAACTGGAAACACACAACTTGTAACTATAGTTAGTGGATTTGTTAAAGAATTCGTAGACGATTACTCTTTTCTCTTTCTTTAGTCGTATCTTCTATTAGATTTGTTGAATAATAATAGTCTTTTGTTTCCCATCTAAGTGCATACGATCACGTTAAGTGAAATGATTAGGTTAATATACTTCTCTAAAGATGTTTAAGTGGCATCCTTTTACATTTATAAGGAGTTAATCGTACTCGAATCATATTATAAGGAATTAATTATACTTGACTTATCTTTCAACTCAATATAGAACGAATCTGAAACTCTTACTGTAACAATTATTATACACGATAAGCAAGTAAAACTTGTTAGATCTATTACTTATCCGTTTTATAACTGGAAACACACAACTTGTAACTATACTCAGTGGATTTGTTAAGGAATACGTAGACGATTACTCTTTTCTCTTTCTTTAGTCGTATCTTCTATTAGATTTGTTGAATAATAATAGTCTTTTCTTTCCCATCTAAGTGCATACGATCACATTAAGTAAAATGATTAGGTTAATATACTTCTCTAAAGATGTTTAAGTGGCATCCTTTTGCATTTATAAAGAGTTAATCGTACTCGAATCATCTTATAAGGAATTAATTATACTTGACTTATCTTTCAACTCAATATAGAACGAATCTGAAACTCTTACTGTAACAATTATTATACACGATAAGCAAGTAAAACTTGTTAGAACTATTACTTATGTGTTATATAACTGGAAACACACAACTTGTAACTATATTTAGTGGATTTGTTATGGAATTCGTAGACGATTACTCTTTTCTCTTTGTTTAGTTGTATCTTCTAGTAGATTTTAATAATAATAATAGTCTTTTGTTTCCCATCTAAGTGCATACGATCACATCGAGTGAAACGATTATGTTAATATACTTCTCTAAAGATGTTTAAGTAGCATCATTTTGCATTTATAAAGAGTTAATCGTATTCGAATCATCTTATAAAGAGTTAATTGTACTTGACTTATCTTTCAACTCAATATAGAACGAATCCTGAACTCTTACTGTAATAATTATCGTAGACGATAAGCAAGTAAAACTTGTTAGGAATCTTACTTATGTGTTTTAGAACTGGAAACACACAACTTGTAACTATAGTTAGTGGATTTGTTAAAGAATTCGTACACGGTTACTCTTTTCTCTTTCTTTAGTCGTATCTTCTATTAGATTTGTTGAATAATAATAGTCTTTTGTTTCCCATCTAAGTGCATACGATCACGTTAAGTGAAATGATTAGGTTAATATACTTCTCTAAAGATGTTTAAGTGGCATCCTTTTACATTTATAAGGAGTTAATCGTACTCGAATCATATTATAAGGAATTAATTATACTTGACTTATCTTTCAACTCAATATAGAACGAATCTGAAACTCTTACTGTAACAATTATTATACACGATAAGCAAGTAAAACTTGTTAGAACTATTACTTATCTGTTTTATAACTGGAAACACACAACTTGTAACTATACTCAGTGGATTTGTTAAGGAATTCGTAGACGATTACTCTTTTCTCTTTCTTTAGTCATATCTTCTAGTAGATTTGTTGAATAATAATAGTCTTTTGTGTCCCATCTAAGTGCATACGATCACATCGAGTGAAACGATTATGTTAATATACTTCTCTAAAGATGTTTAAGTGGCATCATTTTGCATTTATAAAGAGTTAATCGTACTCGAATCATCTTATAAGGAGTTAATTGTACTTGACTTATCTTTCAACGTAATATAGAACGAATCCAAAACTCTTACTGTAACAATTATCGTAAACGATAAGCAAGTAAAACTTGTTAGATCTCTTACTTATGTGTTTTATAACTGGAAATACACAACTTGTTACTATACTTAGTGGATTTGTTATGGAATTCGTAGACGATTACTCTTTTCTCTTTCTTTAGTCGTATCTTCTAGTAGATTTTATGAATAATAATAGTCCTTTGTTTCCCATCTAAGTGCATACGATCACATCGAGTGAAACGATTATGTTAATATACTTCTCTAAAGATGTTTAAGTAGCATCATTTTGCATTTATAAAGAGTTAATCGTATTCGAATCATCTTATAAAGAGTTAATTGTACTTGACTTATCTTTCAACTCAATATAGAACGAATCTGAAACTCTTACTGTAACAATTATTATACACGATAAGCAAGTAAAACTTGTTAGAACTATTACTTATCTTTTATATAACTGGAAACACACAACTTGTAACTATACTTAGTGGATTTGTTAAGGAATTCGTAGACGATTACTCTTTTCTCTTTCTTTAGTCCTATCTTCTAGTAGATTTTATGAATAATAATAGTCTTTTGTTTCCCATCTAAGTGCATACGATCACATCGAGTGAAACGATTATGTTAATATACCTCTCTAAAGATGTTTAAGTGGCATCATTTTGCATTTATAAAGAGTTAATCGTACTCGAATCATCTTATAAGGAGTTAATTGTACTTGACTTATCTTTCAACGTAATATAGAACGAATCCAAAACTCTTACTGTAACAATTATCGTAAACGATAAGCAAGTAAAACTTGTTAGATCTCTTACTTATGTGTTTTATAACTGGAAATACACAACTTGTTACTATACTTAGTGGATTTGTTATGGAATTCGTAGACGATTACTCTTTTCTCTTTCTTTAGTCGTATCTTCTAGTAGATTTTATGAATAATAATAGTCTTTTGTTTCCCATCTAAGTGCATACGATCACATCGAGTGAAACGATTATGTTAATATACTTCTCTAAAGATGTTTAAGTAGCATCATTTTGCATTTATAAAGAGTTAATCGTATTCGAATCATCTTATAAAGAGTTAATTGTACTTGACTTATCTTTCAACTCAATATAGAACGAATCCTGAACTCTTACTGTAATAATTATCGTAGACGATAAGCAAGTAAAACTTGTTAGGAATCTTACTTATGTGTTTTAGAACTGGAAACACACAACTTGTAACTATAGTTTGTGGATTTGTTAAAGAATTCGTAGACGATTACTCTTTTCTCTTTCTTTAGTCGTATCTTCTATTAGATTTGTTGAATAATAATAGTCTTTTGTTTCCCATCTAAGTGCATACGATCACGTTAAGTGAAATGATTAGGTTAATATACTTCTCTAAAGACGTTTAAGTGGCATCCTTTTATATTTATAAGGAGTTAATCGTACTCGAATCATATTATAAGGAATTAATTATACTTGACTTATCTTTCAACTCAATATAGAACGAATCTGAAACTCTTACTGTAACAATTATTATACACGATAAGCAAGTAAAACTTGTTAGAACTATTACTTATCTTTTATATAACTGGAAACACACAACTTGTAACTATACTTAGTGGATTTGTTAAGGAATTCGTAGACGATTACTCTTTTCTCTTTCTTTAGTCCTATCTTCTAGTAGATTTTATGAATAATAATAGTCTTTTGTTTCCCATCTAAGTGCATACGATCACATCGAGTGAAACGATTATGTTAATATACCTCTCTAAAGATGTTTAAGTGGCATCATTTTGCATTTATAAAGAGTTAATCGTACTCGAATCATCTTATAAGGAGTTAATTGTACTTGACTTATCTTTCAACGTAATATAGAACGAATCCAAAACTCTTACTGTAACAATTATCGTAAACGATAAGCAAGTAAAACTTGTTAGATCTCTTACTTATGTATTTTATAACTGGAAATACACAACTTGTTACTATACTTAGTGGATTTGTTATGGAATTCGTAGACGATTACTCTTTTCTCTTTCTTTAGTCGTATCTTCTAGTAGATTTTATGAATAATAATAGTCTTTTGTTTCCCATCTAAGTGCACACGATCACATCGAGTGAAACGATTATGTTAATATACTTCTCTAAAGATGTTTAAGTAGCATCATTTTGCATTTATAAAGAGTTAATCGTATTCGAATCATCTTATAAAGAGTTAATTGTACTTGACTTATCTTTCAACTCAATATAGAACGAATCCTGAACTCTTACTGTAATAATTATCGTAGACGATAAGCAAGTAAAACTTGTTAGGAATCTTACTTATGTGTTTTAGAACTGGAAACACACAACTTGTAACTATAGTTAGTGGATTTGTTAAAGAATTCGTACACGATTACTCTTTTCTCTTTCTTTAGTCGTATCTTCTATTAGATTTGTTGAATAATAATAGTCTTTTGTTTCCCATCTAAGTGCATACGATCACGTTAAGTGAAATGATTAGGTTAATATACTTCTCTAAAGATGTTTAAGTGGCATCCTTTTACATTTATAAGGAGTTAATCGTACTCGAATCATATTATAAGGAATTAATTATACTTGACTTATCTTTCAACTCAATATAGAACGAATCTGAAACTCTTACTGTAACAATTATTATACACGATAAGCAAGTAAAACGTGTTAGAACTATTACTTATCTGTTTTATAACTGGAAACACACAACTTGTAACTATGCTCAGTGGATTTGTTAAGGAATTCGTAGACAATTACTCTTTTCTCTTTCTTTAGTCATATCTTCTAGTAGATTTGTTGAATAATAATAGTCTTTTGTTTCCCATCTAAGTGCATACGATCACATCGAGTGAAACGATTATGTTAATATACTTCTCTAAAGATGTTTAAGTGGCATCATTTTGCATTTATAAAGAGTTAATCGTACTCGAATCATCTTATAAGGAGTTAATTGTACTTGACTTATCTTTCAACGTAATATAGAACAAATCCAAAACTCTTACTGTAACAATTATCGTAAACGATAAGCAAGTAAAACTTGTTAGATCTCTTACTTATGTGTTTTATAAATAGAAATACACAACTTGTTACTATACTTAGTGGATTTGTTATGGAATTCGTAGACGATTACTCTTTTCTATTTCTTTAGTCGTATCTTCTAGTAGATTTTATGAATAATAATAGTCTTTTGTTTCCCATCTAAGTGCATACGATCACATCGAGTGAAACAATTATGTTAATATACTTCTCTAAAGATGTTTAAGTGGCATCATTTTGCATTTATAAAGAGTTAATCGTACTCGAATCATCTTATAAGGAGTTAATTGTACTTGACTTATCTTTCAACGTAATATAGAACGAATCCAAAACTCTTACTGTAACAATTATCGTAAACGATAAGCAAGTAAAACTTGTTAGATCTCTTACTTATGTGTTTTATAACTGGAAATACACAACTTGTTACTATACTTAGTGGATTTGTTATGGAATTCGTAGACGATTACTCTTTTCTCTTTCTTTAGTCGTATCTTCTAGTAGATTTTATGAATAATAATAGTCTTTTGTTTCCCATCTAAGTGCATACGATCACATCGAGTGAAACGATTATGTTAATATACTTCTCTAAAGATGTTTAAGTAGCATCATTTTGCATTTATAAAGAGTTAATCGTATTCGAATCATCTTATAAAGAGTTAATTGTACTTGACTTATCTTTCAACTCAATATAGAACGAATCCTGAACTCTTACTGTAATAATTATCGTAGACGATAAGCAAGTAAAACTTGTTAGGAATCTTACTTATGTGTTTTAGAACTGGAAACACACAACTTGTAACTATAGTTAGTGGATTTGTTAAAGAATTCGTACACGATTACTCTTTTCTCTTTCTTTAGTCGTATCTTCTATTAGATTTGTTGAATAATAATAGTCTTTTGTTTCCCATCTAAGTGCATACGATCACGTTAAGTGAAATGATTAGGTTAATATACTTCTCTAAAGATGTTTAAGTGGCATCCTTTTACATTTATAAGGAGTTAATCGTACTCGAATCATATTATAAGGAATTAATTATACTTGACTTATCTTTCAACTCAATATAGAACGAATCTGAAACTCTTACTGTAACAATTATTATACACGATAAGCAAGTAAAACTTGTTAGAACTATTACTTATCTTTTTTATAACTGGAAACAAACAACTTGTAACTATGCTCAGTGGATTTGTTAAGGAATTCGTAGATGATTACTCTTTTCTCTTTCTTTAGTCATATCTTCTAGTAGATTTGTTGAATAATAATAGTCTTTTGTTTCCCATCTAAGTGCATACGATCACATCGAGTGAAACGATTATGTTAATATACTTCTCTAAAGATGTTTAAGTGGCATCATTTTGCATTTGTAAAGAGTTAATCGTACTCGAATCATCTTATAAGGAGTTAATTGTACTTGACTTATCTTTCAACGTAATATAGAACGAATCCAAAACTCTTACTGTAACAATTATCGTAAACGATAAGCAAGTAAAACTTGTTAGATCTCTTACTTATGTGTTTTATAACTGGAAATACACAACTTGTTACTATACTTAGTGGATTTGTTATGGAATTCATAGACGATTACTCTTTTCTCTTTCTTTAGTCGTATCTTCTAGTAGATTTTATGAATAATAATAGTCTTTTGTTTCCCATCTAAGTGCATACGATCACATCGAGTGAAACGATTATGTTAATATACTTCTCTAAAGATGTTTAAGTAGCATCATTTTGCATTTATAAAAAGTTAATCGTATTCGAATCATCTTATAAAGAGTTAATTGTACTTGACTTATCTTTCAACTCAATATAGAACGAATCCTGAACTCTTACTGTAATAATTATCGTAGACGATAAGCAAGTAAAACTTGTTAGGAATCTTACTTATGTGTTTTAGAACTGGAAACACACAACTTGTAACTATAGTTAGTGGATTTGTTAAAGAATTCGTACACGATTACTCTTTTCTCTTTCTTTAGTCGTATCTTCTATTAGATTTGTTGAATAATAATAGTCTTTTGTTTCCCATCTAAGTGCATACGATCACGTTAAGTGAAATGATTAGGTTAATATACTTCTCTAAAGATGTTTAAGTGGCATCCTTTTACATTTATAAGGAGTTAATCGTACTCGAATCATATTATAAGGAATTAATTATACTTGACTTATCTTTCAACTCAATATAGAACGAATCTGAAACTCTTAATGTAACAATTATTATACACGATAAGCAAGTAAAACGTGTTAGAACTATTACTTATCTGTTTTATAACTGGAAACACACAACTTGTAACTATGCTCAGTGGATTTGTTAAGGAATTCGTAGATGATTACTCTTTTCTCTTTCTTTAGTCATATCTTCTAGTAGATTTGTTGAATAATAATAGTCTTTTGTTTCCCATCTAAGTGCATACGATCACATCGAGTGAAACGATTATGTTAATATACTTCTCTAAAGATGTTTAAGTGGCATCATTTTGCATTTATAAAGAGTTAATCGTACTCGAATCATCTTATAAGGAGTTAATTGTACTTGACTTATCTTTCAACGTAATATAGAACGAATCCAAAACTCTTACTGTAACAATTATCGTAAACGATAAGCAAGTAAAACTTGTTAGATCTCTTACTTATGTGTTTTATAAATAGAAATACACAACTTGTTACTATACTTAGTGGATTTGTTATGGAATTCGTAAACGATTACTCTTTTCTCTTTCTTTAGTCGTATCTTCTAGTAGATTTTATGAATAATAATAGTCTTTTGTTTCCCATCTAAGTGCATACGATCACATCGAGTGAAATAATTATGTTAATATACTTCTCTAAAGATGTTTAAGTGGCATCATTTTGCATTTATAAAGAGTTAATCGTACTCGAATCATCTTATAAGGAGTTAATTGTACTTGACTTATCTTTCAACGTAATATAGAACGAATCCAAAACTCTTACTGTAACAATTATCGTAAACGATAAGCAAGTAAAACTTGTTAGATCTCTTACTTATGTGTTTTATAACTGGAAATACACAACTTGTTACTATACTTAGTGGATTTGTTATGGAATTCGTAGACGATTACTCTTTTCTCTTTCTTTAGTCGTATCTTCTAGTAGATTTTATGAATAATAATAGTCTTTTGTTTCCCATCTAAGTGCATACGATCACATCGAGTGAAACGATTATGTTAATATACTTCTCTAAAGATGTTTAAGTAGCATCATTTTGCATTTATAAAGAGTTAATCGTATTCGAATCATCTTATAAAGAGTTAATTGTACTTGACTTATCTTTCAACTCAATATAGAACGAATCCTGAACTCTTACTGTAATAATTATCGTAGACGATAAGCAAGTAAAACTTGTTAGGAATCTTACTTATGTGTTTTAGAACTGGAAACACACAACTTGTAACTATAGTTAGTGGATTTGTTAAAGAATTCGTACACGATTACTCTTTTCTCTTTCTTTAGTCGTATCTTCTATTAGATTTGTTGAATAATAATAGTCTTTTGTTTCCCATCTAAGTGCATACGATCACGTTAAGTGAAATGATTAGGTTAATATACTTCTCTAAAGATGTTTAAGTGGCATCCTTTTACATTTATAAGGAGTTAATCGTACTCGAATCATATTATAAGGAATTAATTATACTTGACTTATCTTTCAACTCAATATAGAACGAATCTGAAACTCTTACTGTAACAATTATTATACACGATAAGCAAGTAAAACTTGTTAGAACTATTACTTATCTGTTTTATAACTGGAAACACACAACTTGTAACTATGCTCAGTGGATTTGTTAAGGAATTCGTAGATGATTACTCTTTTCTCTTTCTTTAGTCATATCTTCTAGTAGATTTGTTGAATAATAATAGTCTTTTGTTTCCCACCTAAGTGCATACGATCACATCGAGTGAAACGATTATGTTAATATACTTCTCTAAAGATGTTTAAGTGGCATCATTTTGCATTTGTAAAGAGTTAATCGTACTCGAATCATCTTATAAGGAGTTAATTGTACTTGACTTATCTTTCAACGTAATATAGAACGAATCCAAAACTCTTACTGTAACAATTATCGTAAACGATAAGCAAGTAAAACTTGTTAGGTCTCTTACTTATGTGTTTTATAACTAGAAATACACAACTTGTTACTATACTTAGTGGATTTGTTATGGAATTCGTAGACGATTACTCTTTTCTCTTTCTTTAGTCGTATCTTCTAGTAGATTTTATGAATAATAATAGTCTTTTGTTTCCCATCTAAGTGCATACGATCACATCGAGTGAAACGATTATGTTAATATACTTCTCTAAAGATGTTTAAGTGGCATCATTTTACATTTATAAAGAGTTAATCGTACTCGAATCATCTTATAAGGAGTTAATTGTACTTGACTTATCTTTCAACTCAATATAGAACGAATCTGAAACTCTTACTGTAACAATTATTATACACGATAAGCAAGTAAAACGTGTTAGAACTATTACTTATCTGTTTTATAACTGGAAACACACAACTTGTAACTATGCTCAGTGGATTTGTTAAGGAATTCGTAGACGATTACTCTTTTCTCTTTCTTTAGTCATATCTTCTAGTAGATTTGTTGAATAATAATAGTCTTTTGTTTCCCATCTAAGTGCATACGATCACATCGAGTGAAACGATTATGTTAATATACTTCTCTAAAGATGTTTAAGTGGCATCATTTTGCATTTATAAAGAGTTAATCGTACTCGAATCATCTTATAAGGAGTTAATTGTACTTGACTTATCTTTCAACTCAATATAGAACGAATCTGAAACTCTTACTGTAACAATTATTATACACGATAAGCAAGTAAAACGTGTTAGAACTATTACTTATCTGTTTTATAACTGGAAACACACAACTTGTAACTATGCTCAGTGGATTTGTTAAGGAATTCGTAGACGATTACTCTTTTCTCTTTCTTTAGTCATATCTTCTAGTAGATTTGTTGAATAATAATAGTCTTTTGTTTCCCATCTAAGTGCATACGATCACATCGAGTGAAACGATTATGTTAATATACTTCTCTAAAGATGTTTAAGTGGCATCATTTTGCATTTATAAAGAGTTAATCGTACTCGAATCATCTTATAAGGAGTTAATTGTACTTGACTTATCTTTCAACGTAATATAGAACGAATCCAAAACTCTTACTGTAACAATTATCGTAAACGATAAGCAAGTAAAACTTGTTAGATCTCTTACTTATGTGTTTTATAAATAGAAATACACAACTTGTTACTATACTTAGTGGATTTGTTATGGAATTCGTAGACGATTACTCTTTTCTCTTTCTTTACTCGTATCTTCTAGTAGATTTTATGAATAATAATAGTCTTTTGTTTCCCATCTAAGTGCATACGATCACATCGAGTGAAATGATTATGTTAATATACTTCTCTAAAGATGTTTAAGTAGCATCATTTTGCATTTATAAAGAGTTAATCGTATTCGAATCATCTTATAAAGAGTTAATTGTACTTGACTTATCTTTCAACTCAATATAGAACGAATCCTGAACTCTTACTGTAATAATTATCGTAGACGATAAGCAAGTAAAACTTGTTAGGAATCTTACTTATGTGTTTTAGAACTGGAAACACACAACTTGTAACTATAGTTTGTGGATTTGTTAAAGAATTCGTAGACGATTACTCTTTTCTCTTTCTTTAGTCGTATCTTCTATTAGATTTGTTGAATAATAATAGTCTTTTGTTTCCCATCTAAGTGCATACGATCACGTTAAGTGAAATGATTAGGTTAATATACTTCTCTAAAGATGTTTAAGTGGCATCCTTTTACATTTATAAGGAGTTAATCGTACTCGAATCATATTATAAGGAATTAATTATACTTGACTTATCTTTCAACTCAATATAGAACGAATCTGAAACTCTTACTGTAACAATTATTATACACGATAAGCAAGTAAAACTTGTTAGAACTATTACTTATCTTTTATATAACTGGAAACACACAACTTGTAACTATACTCAGTGGATTTGTTAAGGAATTCGTAGACGATTACTCTTTTCTCTTTCTTTAGTCCTATCTTCTAGTAGATTTGTTGAATAATAATAGTCTTTTGTTTCCCATCTATGTGCATACGATCACATCGAGTGAAACGATTATGTTAATATACTTCTCTAAAGATGTTTAAGTGGCATCATTTTGCATTTATAAAGAGTTAATCGTACTCGAATCATCTTATAAGGAGTTAATTGTACTTGACTTATCTTTCAACGTAATATAGAACGAATCCGAAACTCTTACTGTAACAATTATCGTAAACGATAAGCAAGTAAAACTTGTTAGATCTCTTACTTATGTGTTTTATAAATAGAAATACACAACTTGTTACTATACTTAGTGGATTTGTTATGGAATTCGTAGACGATTACTCTTTTCTCTTTCTTTAGTCGTATCTTCTAGTAGATTTTATGAATAATAATAGTCTTTTGTTTCCCATCTAAGTACATACGATCACATCGAGTGAAACGATTATGTTAATATACTTCTCTAAAGATGTTTAAGTAGCATCATTTTGCATTTATAAAGAGTTAATCGTATTCGAATCATCTTATAAAGAGTTAATTGTACTTGACTTATCTTTCAACTCAATATAGAACGAATCCTGAACTCTTACTGTAATAATTATCGTAGACGATAAGCAAGTAAAACTTGTTAGGAATCTTACTTATGTGTTTTAGAACTGGAAACACACAACTTGTAACTATAGTTAGTGGATTTGTTAAAGAATTCGTACACGATTACTCTTTTCTCTTTCTTTAGTCGTATCTTCTATTAGATTTGTTGAATAATAATAGTCTTTTGTTTCCCATCTAAGTGCATACGATCACGTTAAGTGAAATGATTAGGTTAATATACTTCTCTAAAGATGTTTAAGTGGCATCCTTTTACATTTATAAGGAGTTAATCGTACTCGAATCATATTATAAGGAATTAATTATACTTGACTTATCTTTCAACTCAATATAGAACGAATCTGAAACTCTTACTGTAACAATTATTATACACGATAAGCAAGTAAAACGTGTTAGAACTATTACTTATCTGTTTTATAACTGGAAACACACAACTTGTAACTATGCTCAGTGGATTTGTTAAGGAATTCGTAGACGATTACTCTTTTCTCTTTCTTTAGTCATATCTTCTAGTAGATTTGTTGAATAATAATAGTCTTTTGTTTCCCATCTAAGTGCATACGATCACATCGAGTGAAACGATTATGTTAATATACTTCTCTAAAGATGTTTAAGTGGCATCATTTTGCATTTATAAAGAGTTAATCGTACTCGAATCATCTTATAAGGAGTTAATTGTACTTGACTTATCTTTCAACGTAATATAGAACGAATCCAAAACTCTTACTTTAACAATTATCGTAAACGATAAGCAAGTAAAACTTGTTAGATCTCTTACTTATGTGTTTTATAAATAGAAATACACAACTTGTTACTATACTTAGTGGATTTGTTATGGAATTCGTAGACGATTACTCTTTTCTCTTTCTTTAGTCGTATCTTCTAGTAGATTTTATGAATAATAATAGTCTTTTGTTTCCCATCTAAGTGCATACGATCACATCGAGTGAAACGATTATGTTAATATACTTCTCTAAAGATGTTTAAGTAGCATCATTTTGCATTTATAAAGAGTTAATCGTATTCGAATCATCTTATAAAGAGTTAATTGTACTTGACTTATCTTTCAACTCAATATAGAACGAATCCTGAACTCTTACTGTAATAATTATCGTAGACGATAAGCAAGTAAAACTTGTTAGGAATCTTACTTATGTGTTTTAGAACTGGAAACACACAACTTGTAACTATAGTTAGTGGATTTGTTAAAGAATTCGTACACGATTACTCTTTTCTCTTTCTTTAGTCGTATCTTCTATTAGATTTGTTGAATAATAATAGTCTTTTGTTTCCCATCTAAGTGCATACGATCACGTTAAGTGAAATGATTAGGTTAATATACTTCTCTAAAGATGTTTAAGTGACATCCTTTTACATTTATAAGGAGTTAATCGTACTCGAATCATATTATAAGGAATTAATTATACTTGACTTATCTTTCAACTCAATATAGAACGAATCTGAAACTCTTACTGTAACAATTATTATACACGATAAGCAAGTAAAACGTGTTAGAACTATTACTTATCTGTTTTATAACTGGAAACACACAACTTGTAACTATGCTCAGTGGATTTGTTAAGGAATTCGTAGACGATTACTCTTTTCTCTTTCTTTAGTCATATCTTCTAGTAGATTTGTTGAATAATAATAGTCTTTTGTTTCCCATCTAAGTGCATACGATCACATCGAGTGAAACGATTATGTTAATATACTTCTCTAAAGATGTTTAAGTGGCATCATTTTGCATTTATAAAGAGTTAATCGTACTCGAATCATCTTATAAGGAGTTAATTGTACTTGACTTATCTTTCAACGTAATATAGAACGAATCCAAAACTCTTACTTTAACAATTATCGTAAACGATAAGCAAGTAAAACTTGTTAGATCTCTTACTTATGTGTTTTATAAATAGAAATACACAACTTGTTACTATACTTAGTGGATTTGTTATGGAATTCGTAGAGGATTACTCTTTTCTCTTTCTTTAGTCGTATCTTCTAGTAGATTTTATGAATAATAATAGTCTTTTGTTTCCCATCTAAGTGCATACGATCACATCGAGTGAAACGATTATGTTAATATACTTCTCTAAAGATGTTTAAGTAGCATCATTTTGCATTTATAAAGAGTTAATCGTATTCGAATCATCTTATAAAGAGTTAATTGTACTTGACTTATCTTTCAACTCAATATAGAACGAATCCTGAACTCTTACTGTAATAATTATCATAGACGATAAGCAAGTAAAACTTGTTAGGAATTTTACTTATGTGTTTTAGAACTGGAAACACACAACTTGTAACTATAGTTAGTGGATTTGTTAAAGAATTCGTAGACGATTACTCTTTTCTCTTTCTTTAGTCGTATCTTCTAGTAGATTTTATGAATAATAATAGTCTTTTGTTTCCCATCTAAGTGCATACGATCACATCGAGTGAAACGATTATGTTAATATACTTCTCTAAAGATGTTTAAGTAGCATCATTTTGCATTTATAAAGAGTTAATCGTATTCGAATCATCTTATAAAGAGTTAATTGTACTTGACTTATCTTTCAACTCAATATAGAACGAATCCTGAACTCTTACTGTAATAATTATCGTAGATGATAAGCAAGTAAAACTTGTTAGGAATCTTACTTATGTGTTTTAGAACTGGAAACACACAACTTGTAACTATAGTTTGTGGATTTGTTAAAGAATTCGTAGACGATTACTATTTTCTCTTTCTTTAGTCGTATCTTCTATTAGATTTGTTGAATAATAATAGTCTTTTGTTTCCCATCTAAGTGCATACGATCACGTTAAGTGAAATGATTAGGTTAATATACTTCTCTAAAGATGTTTAAGTGGCATCCTTTTACATTTATAAGGAGTTAATCGTACTCGAATCATATTATAAGGAATTAATTATACTTGACTTATCTTTCAACTCAATATAGAACGAATCTGAAACTCTTACTGTAACAATTATTATACACGATAAGCAAGTAAAACTTGTTAGAACTATTACTTATCTTTTATATAACTGGAAACACACAACTTGTAACTATACTCAGTGGATTTGTTAAGGAATTCGTAGACGATTACTCTTTTCTCTTTCTTTAGTCCTATCTTCTAGTAGATTTGTTGAATAATAATAGTCTTTTGTTTCCCATCTAAGTGTATACGATCACATCGAGTGAAACGATTATGTTAATATACTTCTCTAAAGATGTTTAAGTGGCATCATTTTGCATTTATAAAGAGTTAATCGTACTCGAATCATCTTATAAGGAGTTAATTGTACTTGACTTATCTTTCAACGTAATATAGAACGAATCCGAAACTCTTACTGTAACAATTATCGTAAACGATAAGCAAGTAAAACTTGTTAGATCTCTTACTTATGTGTTTTATAAATAGAAATACACAACTTGTTACTATACTTAGTGGATTTGTTATGGAATTCGTAGACGATTACTCTTTTCTCTTTCTTTAGTCGTATCTTCTAGTAGATTTTATGAATAATAATAGTCTTTTGTTTCCCATCTAAGTGCATACGATCACATCGAGTGAAACGATTATGTTAATATACTTCTCTAAAGATGTTTAAGTAGCATCATTTTGCATTTATAAAGAGTTAATCGTATTCGAATCATCTTATAAAGAGTTAATTGTACTTGACTTATCTTTCAACTCAATATAGAACGAATCCTGAACTCTTACTGTAATAATTATCGTAGACGATAAGCAAGTAAAACTTGTTAGGAATCTTACTTATGTGTTTTAGAACTGGAAACACACAACTTGTAACTATAGTTAGTGGATTTGTTAAAGAATTCGTACACGATTACTCTTTTCTCTTTCTTTAGTCGTCTCTTCTATTAGATTTGTTGAATAATAATAGTCTTTTGTTTCCCATCTAAGTGCATACGATCACGTTAAGTGAAATGATTAGGTTAATATACTTCTCTAAAGATGTTTAAGTGGCATCCTTTTACATTTATAAGGAGTTAATCGTACTCGAATCATATTATAAGGAATTAATTATACTTGACTTATCTTTCAACTCAATATAGAACGAATCTGAAACTCTTACTGTAACAATTATTATACACGATAAGCAAGTAAAATGTGTTAGAACTATTACTTATCTGTTTTATAACTGGAAACACACAACTTGTAACTATGCTCAGTGGATTTGTTAAGGAATTCGTAGACGATTACTCTTTTCTCTTTCTTTAGTCATATCTTCTAGTAGATTTGTTGAATAATAATAGTCTTTTGTTTCCCATCTAAGTGCATACGATCACATCGAGTGAAACGATTATGTTAATATACTTCTCTAAAGATGTTTAAGTGGCATCATTTTGCATTTATAAAGAGTTAATCGTACTCGAATCATCTTATAAGGAGTTAATTGTACTTGACTTATCTTTCAACGTAATATAGAACGAATCCAAAACTCTTACTTTAACAATTATCGTAAACGATAAGCAAGTAAAACTTGTTAGATCTCTTACTTATGTGTTTTATAAATAGAAATACACAACTTGTTACTATACTTAGTGGATTTGTTATGGAATTCGTAGACGATTACTCTTTTCTCTTTCTTTACTCGTATCTTCTAGTAGATTTTATGAATAATAATAGTCTTTTGTTTCCCATCTAAGTGCATACGATCACATCGAGTGAAACGATTATGTTAATATACTTCTCTAAAGATGTTTAAGTAGCATCATTTTGCATTTATAAAGAGTTAATCGTATTCGAATCATCTTATAAAGAGTTAATTGTACTTGACTTATCTTTCAACTCAATATAGAACGAATCCTGAACTCTTACTGTAATAATTATCGTAGACGATAAGCAAGTAAAACTTGTTAGGAATCTTACTTATGTGTTTTAGAACTGGAAACACACAACTTGTAACTATAGTTAGTGGATTTGTTAAAGAATTCGTAGACGATTACTCTTTTCTCTTTCTTTAGTCGTATCTTCTAGTAGATTTTATGAATAATAATAGTCTTTTGTTTCCCATCTAAGTGCATACGATCACATCGAGTGAAACGATTATGTTAATATACTTCTCTAAAGATGTTTAAGTGGCATCATTTTGCATTTATAAAGAGTTAATCGTACTCGAATCATCTTATAAGGAGTTAATTGTACTTGACTTATCTTTCAACGTAATATAGAACGAATCCAAAACTCTTACTTTAACAATTATCGTAAACGATAAGCAAGTAAAACTTGTTAGATCTCTTACATATGTGTTTTATAAATAGAAATACACAACTTGTTACTATACTTAGTAGATTTGTTATGGAATTCGTAGACGATTACTCTTTTCTCTTTCTTTAGTCGTATCTTCTAGTAGATTTTATGAATAATAATAGTCTTTTGTTTCCCATCTAAGTGCATACGATCACATCGAGTGAAACGATTATGTTAATATACTTCTCTAAAGATGTTTAAGTAGCATCATTTTGCATTTATAAAGAGTTAATCGTATTCGAATCATCTTATAAAGAGTTAATTGTACTTGACTTATCTTTCAACTCAATATAGAACGAATCCTGAACTCTTACTGTAATAATTATCGTAGACGATAAGCAAGTAAAACTTGTTAGGAATCTTACTTATGTGTTTTAGAACTGGAAACACACAACTTGTAACTATAGTTAGTGGATTTGTTAAAGAATTCGTAGACGATTACTCTTTTCTCTTTCTTTAGTCGTATCTTCTAGTAGATTTTATGAATAATAATAGTCTTTTGTTTCCCATCTAAGTGCATACGATCACATCGAGTGAAACGATTATGTTAATATACTTCTCTAAAGATGTTTAAGTAGCATCATTTTGCATTTATAAAGAGTTAATCGTATTCGAATCATCTTATAAAGAGTTAATTGTACTTGACTTATCTTTCAACTCAATATAGAACGAATCCTGAACTCTTACTGTAATAATTATCGTAGACGATAAGCAAGTAAAACTTGTTAGGAATCTTACTTATGTGTTTTAGAACTGGAAACACACAACTTGTAACTATAGTTAGTGGATTTGTTAAAGAATTCGTACACGATTACTCTTTTCTCTTTCTTTAGTCGTATCTTCTATTAGATTTGTTGAATAATAATAGTCTTTTGTTTCCCATCTAAGTGCATACGATCACGTTAAGTGAAATGATTAGGTTAATATACTTCTCTAAAGATGTTTAAGTGGCATCCTTTTACATTTATAAGGAGTTAATCGTACTCGAATCATATTATAAGGAATTAATTATACTTGACTTATCTTTCAACTCAATATAGAACGAATCTGAAACTCTTACTGTAACAATTATTATACACGATAAGCAAGTAAAACGTGTTAGAACTATTACTTATCTGTTTTATAACTGGAAACACACAACTTGTAACTATGCTCAGTGGATTTGTTAAGGAATTCGTAGACGATTACTCTTTTCTCTTTCTTTAGTCATATCTTCTAGTAGATTTGTTGAATAATAATAGTCTTTTGTTTCCCATCTAAGTGCATACGATCACATCGAGTGAAACGATTATGTTAATATACTTCTCTAAAGATGTTTAAGTGGCATCATTTTGCATTTATAAAGAGTTAATCGTACTCGAATCATCTTATAAGGAGTTAATTGTACTTGACTTATCTTTCAACGTAATATAGAACGAATCCAAAACTCTTACTTTAACAATTATCGTAAACGATAAGCAAGTAAAACTTGTTAGATCTCTTACATATGTGTTTTATAAATAGAAATACACAACTTGTTACTATACTTAGTAGATTTGTTATGGAATTCGTAGACGATTACTCTTTTCTCTTTCTTTAGTCGTATCTTCTAGTAGATTTTATGAATAATAATAGTCTTTTGTTTCCCATCTAAGTGCATACGATCACATCGAGTGAAACGATTATGTTAATATACTTCTCTAAAGATGTTTAAGTAGCATCATTTTGCATTTATAAAGAGTTAATCGTATTCGAATCATCTTATAAAGAGTTAATTGTACTTGACTTATCTTTCAACTCAATATAGAACGAATCCTGAACTCTTACTGTAATAATTATCGTAGACGATAAGCAAGTAAAACTTGTTAGGAATCTTACTTATGTGTTTTAGAACTGGAAACACACAACTTGTAACTATAGTTAGTGGATTTGTTAAAGAATTCGTAGACGATTACTCTTTTCTCTTTCTTTAGTCGTATCTTCTAGTAGATTTTATGAATAATAATAGTCTTTTGTTTCCCATCTAAGTGCATACGATCACATCGAGTGAAACGATTATGTTAATATACTTCTCTAAAGATGTTTAAGTAGCATCATTTTGCATTTATAAAGAGTTAATCGTATTCGAATCATCTTATAAAGAGTTAATTGTACTTGACTTATCTTTCAACTCAATATAGAACGAATCCTGAACTCTTACTGTAATAATTATCGTAGATGATAAGCAAGTAAAACTTGTTAGGAATCTTACTTATGTGTTTTAGAACTGGAAACACACAACTTGTAACTATAGTTAGTGGATTTGTTAAAGAATTCGTACACGATTACTCTTTTCTCTTTCTTTAGTCGTATCTTCTATTAGATTTGTTGAATAATAATAGTCTTTTGTTTCCCATCTAAGTGCATACGATCATGTTAAGTGAAATGATTAGGTTAATATACTTCTCTAAAGATGTTTAAGTGGCATCCTTTTACATTTATAAGGAGTTAATCGTACTCGAATCATATTATAAGGAATTAATTATACTTGACTTATCTTTCAACTCAATATAGAACGAATCTGAAACTCTTACTGTAACAATTATTATACACGATAAGCAAGTAAAACTTGTTAGAACTATTACTTATCTGTTTTATAACTGGAAACACACAACTTGTAACTATGCTCAGTGGATTTGTTAAGGAATTCGTAGATGATTACTCTTTTCTCTTTCTTTAGTCATATCTTCTAGTAGATTTGTTGAATAATAATAGTCTTTTGTTTCCCATCTAAGTGCATACGATCACATCGAGTGAAACAATTATGTTAATATACTTCTCTAAAGATGTTTAAGTGGCATCATTTTGCATTTGTAAAGAGTTAATCGTACTCGAATCATCTTATAAGGAGTTAATTGTACTTGACTTATCTTTCAACGTAATATAGAACGAATCCAAAACTCTTACTGTAACAATTATCGTAAACGATAAGCAAGTAAAACTTGTTAGATCTCTTACTTATGTGTTTTATAACTGGAAATACACAACTTGTTACTATACTTAGTGGATTTGTTATGGAATTCGTAGACGATTACTCTTTTCTCTTTCTTTAGTCGTATCTTCTAGTAGATTTTATGAATAATAATAGTCTTTTGTTTCCCATCTAAGTGCATACGATCACATCGAGTGAAACGATTATGTTAATATACTTCTCTAAAGATGTTTAAGTAGCATCATTTTGCATTTATAAAGAGTTAATCGTATTCGAATCATCTTATAAAGAGTTAATTGTACTTGACTTATCTTTCAACTCAATATAGAACGAATCCTGAACTCTTACTGTAATAATTATCGTAGACGATAAGCAAGTAAAACTTGTTAGGAATCTTACTTATGTGTTTTAGAACTGGAAACACACAACTTGTAACTATAGTTAGTGGATTTGTTAAAGAATTCGTACACGATTACTCTTTTCTCTTTCTTTAGTCGTATCTTCTATTAGATTTGTTGAATAATAATAGTCTTTTGTTTCCCATCTAAGTGCATACGATCACGTTAAGTGAAATGATTAGGTTAATATACTTCTCTAAAGATGTTTAAGTGGCATCCTTTTACATTTATAAGGAGTTAATCGTACTCGAATCATATTATAAGGAATTAATTATACTTGACTTATCTTTCAACTCAATATAGAACGAATCTGAAACTCTTACTGTAACAATTATTATACACGATAAGCAAGTAAAACTTGTTAGAACTATTACTTATCTGTTTTATAACTGGAAACACACAACTTGTAACTATGCTCAGTGGATTTGTTAAGGAATTCGTAGATGATTACTCTTTTCTCTTTCTTTAGTCATATCTTCTAGTAGATTTGTTGAATAATAATAGTCTTTTGTTTCCCATCTAAGTGCATACGATCACATCGAGTGAAACGATTATGTTAATATACTTCTCTAAAGATGTTTAAGTGGCATCATTTTGCATTTGTAAAGAGTTAATCGTACTCGAATCATCTTATAAGGAGTTAATTGTACTTGACTTATCTTTCAACGTAATATAGAACGAATCCAAAACTCTTACTGTAACAATTATCGTAAACGATAAGCAAGTAAAACTTGTTAGATCTCTTACTTATGTGTTTTATAACTGGAAATACACAACTTGTTACTATACTTAGTGGATTTGTTATGGAATTCGTAGACGATTACTCTTTTCTCTTTCTTTAGTCGTATCTTCTAGTAGATTTTATGAATAATAATAGTCTTTTGTTTCCCATCTAAGTGCATACGATCACATCGAGTGAAACGATTATGTTAATATACTTCTCTAAAGATGTTTAAGTAGCATCATTTTGCATTTATAAAGAGTTAATCGTATTCGAATCATCTTATAAAGAGTTAATTGTACTTGACTTATCTTTCAACTCAATATAGAACGAATCCTGAACTCTTACTGTAATAATTATCGTAGACGATAAGCAAGTAAAACTTGTTAGGAATCTTACTTATGTGTTTTAGAACTGGAAACACACAACTTGTAACTATAGTTAGTGGATTTGTTAAAGAATTCGTACACGATTACTCTTTTCTCTTTCTTTAGTCGTATCTTCTATTAGATTTGTTGAATAATAATAGTCTTTTGTTTCCCATCTAAGTGCATACGATCACGTTAAGTGAAATGATTAGGTTAATATACTTCTCTAAAGATGTTTAAGTGGCATCCTTTTACATTTATAAGGAGTTAATCGTACTCGAATCATATTATAAGGAATTAATTATACTTGACTTATCTTTCAACTCAATATAGAACGAATCTGAAACTCTTACTGTAACAATTATTATACACGATAAGCAAGTAAAACTTGTTAGATCTATTACTTATCCGTTTTATAACTGGAAACACACAACTTGTAACTATACTCAGTGGATTTGTTAAGGAATACGTAGACGATTACTCTTTTCTCTTTCTTTAGTCATATCTTCTAGTAGATTTGTTGAATAATAATAGTCTTTTGTTTCCCATCTAAGTGCATACGATCACATCGAGTGAAACGATTATTTTAATATACTTCTCTAAAGATGTTTAAGTGGCATCATTTTGCATTTGTAAAGAGTTAATCGTACTCGAATCATCTTATAAGGAGTTAATTGTACTTGACTTATCTTTCAACGTAATATAGAACGAATCCAAAACTCTTACTGTAACAATTATCGTAAACGATAAGCAAGTAAAACTTGTTAGATCTCTTACTTATGTGTTTTATAACTAGAAATACACAACTTGTTACTATACTTAGTGGATTTGTTATGGAATTCGTAGACGATTACTCTTTTCTCTTTCTTTAGTCGTATCTTCTAGTAGATTTTATGAATAATAATAGTCTTTTGTTTCCCATCTAAGTGCATACGATCACGTCGAGTGAAACGATTATGTTAATATACTTCTCTAAAGATGTTTAAGTAGCATCATTTTGCATTTATAAAGAGTTAATCGTATTCGAATCATCTTATAAAGAGTTAATTGTACTTGACTTATCTTTCAACTCAATATAGAACGAATCCTGAACTCTTACTGTAATAATTATCGTAGACGATAAGCAAGTAAAACTTGTTAGGAATCTTACTTATGTGTTTTAGAACTGGAAACACACAACTTGTAACTATAGTTAGTGGATTTGTTAAAGAATTCGTACACGATTACTCTTTTCTCTTTCTTTAGTCGTATCTTCTATTAGATTTGTTGAATAATAATAGTCTTTTGTTTCCCATCTAAGTGCATACGATCACGTTAAGTGAAATGATTAGGTTAATATACTTCTCTAAAGATGTTTAAGTGGCATCCTTTTACATTTATAAGGAGTTAATCGTACTCGAATCATATTATAAGGAATTAATTATACTTGACTTATCTTTCAACTCAATATAGAACGAATCTGAAACTCTTACTGTAACAATTATTATACACGATAAGCAAGTAAAACTTGTTAGAACTATTACTTATCCGTTTTATAACTGGAAACACACAACTTGTAACTATACTCAGTGGATTTGTTAAGGAATACGTAGACGATTACTCTTTTCTCTTTCTTTAGTCATATCTTCTAGTAGATTTGTTGAATAATAATAGTCTTTTGTTTCCCATCTAAGTGCATACGATCACATCGAGTGAAACGATTATTTTAATATACTTCTCTAAAGATGTTTAAGTGGCATCATTTTGCATTTGTAAAGAGTTAATCGTACTCGAATCATCTTATAAGGAGTTAATTGTACTTGACTTATCTTTCAACGTAATATAGAACGAATCCAAAACTCTTACTGTAACAATTATCGTAAACGATAAGCAAGTAAAACTTGTTAGATCTCTTACTTATGTGTTTTATAACTAGAAGTACACAACTTGTTACTATACTTAGTGGATTTGTTATGGAATTCGTAGACGATTACTCTTTTCTCTTTCTTTAGTCGTATCTTCTAGTAGATTTTATGAATAATAATAGTCTTTTGTTTCCCATCTAAGTGCATACGATCACGTCGAGTGAAACGATTATGTTAATATACTTCTCTAAAGATGTTTAAGTAGCATCATTTTGCATTTATAAAGAGTTAATCGTATTCGAATCATCTTATAAAGAGTTAATTGTACTTGACTTATCTTTCAACTCAATATAGAACGAATCCTGAACTCTTACTGTAATAATTATCGTAGACGATAAGCAAGTAAAACTTGTTAGGAATCTTACTTATGTGTTTTAGAACTGGAAACACACAACTTGTAACTATAGTTAGTGGATTTGTTAAAGAATTCGTACACGATTACTCTTTTCTCTTTCTTTAGTCGTATCTTCTATTAGATTTGTTGAATAATAATAGTCTTTTGTTTCCCATCTAAGTGCATACGATCACGTTAAGTGAAATGATTAGGTTAATATACTTCTCTAAAGATGTTTAAGTGGCATCCTTTTACATTTATAAGGAGTTAATCGTACTCGAATCATATTATAAGGAATTAATTATACTTGACTTATCTTTCAACTCAATATAGAACGAATCTGAAACTCTTACTGTAACAATTATTATACACGATAAGCAAGTAAAACTTGTTAGAACTATTACTTATCTGTTTTATAACTGGAAACACACAACTTGTAACTATGCTCAGTGGATTTGTTAAGGAATTCGTAGATGATTACTCTTTTCTCTTTCTTTAGTCATATCTTCTAGTAGATTTGTTGAATAATAATAGTCTTTTGTTTCCCATCTAAGTGCATACGATCACATCGAGTGAAACGATTATGTTAATATACTTCTCTAAAGATGTTTAAGTGGCATCATTTTGCATTTGTAAAGAGTTAATCGTACTCGAATCATCTTATAAGGAGTTAATTGTACTTGACTTATCTTTCAACGTAATATAGAACGAATCCAAAACTCTTACTGTAACAATTATCGTAAATGATAAGCAAGTAAAACTTGTTAGATCTCTTACTTATGTGTTTTATAACTAGAAATACACAACTTGTTACTATACTTAGTGGATTTGTTATGGAATTCGTAGACGATTATTCTTTTCTCTTTCTTTAGTCGTATCTTCTAGTAGATTTTATAAATAATAATAGTCTTTTGTTTCCCATCTAAGTGCATACGATCACATCGAGTGAAATGATTATGTTAATATACTTCTCTAAAGATGTTTAAGTGGCATCATTTTGCATTTATAAAGAGTTAATCGTACTCGAATCATCTTATAAGGAGTTAATTGTACTTGACTTATCTTTCAACGTAATATAGAACGAATCCAAAACTCTTACTGTAACAATTATCGTAAACGATAAGCAAGTAAAACTTGTTAGATCTCTTACTTATGTGTTTTATAAATAGAAATACACAACTTGTTACTATACTTAGTGGATTTGTTATGGAATTCGTAGACGATTACTCTTTTCTCTTTCTTTAGTCGTATCTTCTAGTAGATTTTATGAATAATAATAGTCTTTTGTTTCCCATCTAAGTGCATACGATCACATCGAGTGAAACAATTATGTTAATATACTTCTCTAAAGATGTTTAAGTAGCATCATTTTGCATTTATAAAGAGTTAATCGTATTCGAATCATCTTATAAAGAGTTAATTGTACTTGACTTATCTTTCAACTCAATATAGAACGAATCCTGAACTCTTACTGTAATAATTATCGTAGACGATAAGCAAGTAAAACTTGTTAGGAATCTTACTTATGTGTTTTAGAACTGGAAACACACAACTTGTAACTATAGTTAGTGGATTTGTTAAAGAATTCGTACACGATTACTCTTTTCTCTTTCTTTAGTCGTATCTTCTATTTGATTTGTTGAATAATAATAGTCTTTTGTTTCCCATCTAAGTGCATACGATCACGTTAAGTGAAATGATTAGGTTAATATACTTCTCTAAAGATGTTTAAGTGGCATCCTTTTACATTTATAAGGAGTTAATCGTACTCGAATCATATTATAAGGAATTAATGATACTTGACTTATCTTTCAACTCAATATAGAACGAATCTGAAACTCTTACTGTAACAATTATTATACACGATAAGCAAGTAAAACGTGTTAGAACTATTACTTATCTGTTTTATAACTGGAAACACACAACTTGTAACTATGCTCAGTGGATTTGTTAAGGAATTCGTAGACGATTACTCTTTTCTCTTTCTTTAGTCATATCTTCTAGTAGATTTGTTGAATAATAATAGTCTTTTGTTTCCCATCTAAGTGCATACGATCACATCGAGTGAAACGATTATGTTAATATACTTCTCTAAAGATGTTTAAGTGGCATCATTTTGCATTTATAAAGAGTTAATCGTACTCGAATCATCTTATAAGGAGTTAATTGTACTTGACTTATCTTTCAACGTATTATAGAACGAATCCAAAACTCTTACTGTAACAATTATCGTAAACGATAAGCAAGTAAAACTTGTTAGATCTCTTACTTATGTGTTTTATAACTAGAAATACAAAACTTGTTACTATACTTAGTGGATTTGTTATGGAATTCGTAGACGATTACTCTTTTCTCTTTCTTTAGTCGTATCTTCTAGTAGATTTTATGAATAATAATAGTCTTTTGTTTCCCATCTAAGTACATACGATCACATCGAGTGAAACGATTATGTTAATATACTTCTCTAAAGATGTTTAAGTAGCATCATTTTGCATTTATAAAGAGTTAATCGTATTCGAATCATCTTATAAAGAGTTAATTGTACTTGACTTATCTTTCAACTCAATATAGAACGAATCCTCAACTCTTACTGTAATAATTATCGTAGACGATAAGCAAGTAAAACTTGTTAGGAATCTTACTTATGTGTTTTAGAACTGGAAACACACAACTTGTAACTATAGTTAGTGGATTTGTTAAAGAATTCGTACACGATTACTCTTTTCTCTTTCTTTAGTCGTATCTTCTATTAGATTTGTTGAATAATAATAGTCTTTTGTTTCCCATCTAAGTGCATACGATCACGTTAAGTGAAATGATTATGTTAATATACTTCTCTAAAGATGTTTAAGTGGCATCCTTTTACATTTATAAGGAGTTAATCGTACTCGAATCATATTATAAGGAATTAATTATACTTGACTTATCTTTCAACTCAATATAGAACGAATCTGAAACTCTTACTGTAACAATTATTATACACGATAAGCAAGTAAAACATGTTAGAACTATTACTTATCTGTTTTATAACTGGAAACACACAACTTGTAACTATGCTCATTGGATTTGTTAAGGAATTCGTAGACGATTACTCTTTTCTCTTTCTTTAGTCATATCTTCTAGTAGATTTGTTGAATAATAATAGTCTTTTGTTTCCCATCTAAGTGCATACGATCACATCGAGTGAAACGGTTATGTTAATATACTTCTCTAAAGATGTTTAAGTGGCATCATTTTGCATTTATAAAGAGTTAATCGTACTCGAATCATCTTATAAGGAGTTAATTGTACTTGACTTATCTTTCAACGTAATATAGAACGAATCCAAAACTCTTACTGTAACAATTATCGTAAACGATAAGCAAGTAAAACTTGTTAGATCTCTTACTTATGTGTTTTATAACTAGAAATACACAACTTGTTACTATACTTAGTGGATTTGTTATGGAATTCGTAGACGACTACTCTTTTCTCCTTCTTTAGTCGTATCTTCTAGTAGATTTGTTGAATAATAATAGTCTTTTGTTTCCCATCTAAGTGCATACGATCACATCGAGTGAAACGATTATGTCAATATACTTCTCTAAAGATGTTTAAGTAGCATCATTTTGCTTTTATAAATAGTTAATCGTATTCGAATCATCTTATAAAGAGTTAATTGTACTTGACTTATCTTTCAACTCAATATAGAACGAATCCTGAACTCTTACTGTAATAATTATCGTAGACGATAAGCAAGTATAACTTGTTAGGAATCTTACTTATGTGTTTTATAACTGGAAACACACAACTTGTAACTATATTTAGTGGATTTGTTAAAGAATTCGTAGACGATTACTCTTTTCTCTTTCTTTAGTCGTATCTTCTATTAGATTTGTTGAATAATAATAGTCTTTTGTTTCCCATCTAAGTGCATACGATCACGTTAAGTGAAATGATTAGGTTAATATACTTCTCTAAAGATGTTTAAGTGGCATCCTTTTACATTTATAAGGAGTTAATCGTACTCGAATCATATTATAAGGAATTAATTATACTTGACTTATCTTTCAACTCAATATAGAACGAATCTGAAACTCTTACTGTAACAATTATTATACACGATAAGCAAGTAAAACTTGTTAGAACTATTACTTATCTGTTTTATAACTGGAAACACACAACTTGTAACTATACTCAGTGGATTTGTTAAGGAATACGTAGACGATTACTCTTTTCTCTTTCTTTAGTCGTATCTTCTATTAGATTTGTTGAATAATAATAGTCTTTTATTTCCCATCTAAGTGCATACGATCACATTAAGTAAAATGATTAGGTTAATACACTTCTCTAAAGATGTTTAAGTGGCATCTTTTTGCATTTATAAAGAGTTAATCGTACTCGAATCATCTTATAAGGAATTAATTATACTTGACTTATCTTTCAACTCAATATAGAACGAATCTGAAACTCTTACTGTAACAATTATTATACACGATAAGCAAGTAAAACTTGTTAGAACTATTACTTATGTGTTATATAACTGGAAACACACAACTTGTAACTATAGTTAGTGGATTTGTTAAAGAATTCGTACACGATTACTCTTTTCTCTTTCTTTAGTCGTATCTTCTATTAGATTTGTTGAATAATAATAGTCTTTTGTTTCCCATCTAAGTGCATACGATCACGTTAAGTGAAATGATTAGGTTAATATACTTCTCTAAAGATGTTTAAATGGCATCCTTTTACATTTATAAGGAGTTAATCGTACTCGAATCATATTATAAGGAATTAATTATACTTGACTTATCTTTCAACTCAATATAGAACGAATCTGAAACTCTTACTGTAACAATTATTATACACGATAAGCAAGTAAAACTTGTTAGAACTATTATTTATCTGTTTTATAACTGGAAACACACAACTTGTAACTATACTCAGTGGATTTGTTAAGGAATTCGTAGACGATTACTCTTTTCTCTTTCTTTAGTCGTATCTTCTAGTAGATTTGTTGAATAATAATAGTCTTTTGTTTCCCATCTAAGTGCATACGATCACATCGAGTGAAACGATTATGTTAATATATTTCTCTAAAGATGTTTAAGTGGCATCATTTTGCATTTATAAAGAGTTAATCGTACTCGAATCATCTTATAAGGAGTTAATTGTACTTGACTTATCTTTCAACATAATATAGAACGAATCCAAAACTCTTACTGTAACAATTATCGTAAACGATAAGCAAGTAAAACTTGTTAGATCTCTTACTTATGTGTTTTATAACTGGAAATACACAACTTGTTACTATACTTAGTGGATTTGTTATGGAATTCGTAGACGATTACTCTTTTCTCTTTCTTTAGTCGTATCTTCTAGTAGATTTTATGAATAATAATAGTCTTTTGTTTCCCATCTAAGTGCATACGATCACATCGAGTGAAACGATTATGTTAATATACTTCTCTAAAGATGTTTAAGTGACATCATTTTGCATTTATAAAGAGTTAATCGTACTCGAATCATCTTATAAGGAATTAATTGTACTTGACTTATCTTTCAATGTAATATAGAACGAATCCAAAACTCTTACTGTAACAATTATCGTAAACGATAAGCAAGTAAAACTTGTTAGAAATCTTACTTATGTGTATTACAACTGGAAACACACAACTTGTAACTATACTTAGTGGATTTGTTAAGGAATTCGTAGACGATTACTCTTTTCTCTTTCTTTAGTCGTATCTTCTTTTAGATTTGTTGAATAATAATAGTCTTTTGTTTCCCATCTAAGTGCATACGATCACGTTAAGTGAAATGATTAGGTTAATATACTTCTCTAAAGATGTTTAAGTGGCATCCTTTTACATTTATAAGGAGTTAATCGTACTCGAATCATATTATAAGGAATTAATTATACTTGACTTATCTTTCAACTCAATATAGAACGAATCTGAAACTCTTACTGTAACAATTATTATACACGATAAGCAAGTAAAACTTGTTAGAACTATTACTTATCTGTTTTATAACTGGAAACACACAACTTGTAACTATACTCAGTGGATTTGTTAAGGAATACGTAGACGATTACTCTTTTCTCTTTCTTTAGTCGTATCTTCTATTAGATTTGTTGAATAATAATAGTCTTTTATTTCCCATCTAAGTGCATACGATCACATTAAGTAAAATGATTAGGTTAATACACTTCTCTAAAGATGTTTAAGTGGTATCTTTTTGCATTTATAAAGAGTTAATCGTACTCGAATCATCTTATAAGGAATTAATTATACTTGACTTATCTTTCAACTCAATATAGAACGAATCTGAAACTCTTACTGTAACAATTATTATACACGATAAGCAAGTAAAACTTGTTAGAACTATTACTTATGTGTTATATAACTGGAAACACACAACTTGTAACTATAGTTAGTGGATTTGTTAAAGAATTCGTACACGATTACTCTTTTCTCTTTCTTTAGTCGTATCTTCTATTAGATTTGTTGAATAATAATAGTCTTTTGTTTCCCATCTAAGTGCATACGATCACGTTAAGTGAAATGATTAGGTTAATATACTTCTCTAAAGATGTTTAAATGGCATCCTTTTACATTTATAAGGAGTTAATCGTACTCGAATCATATTATAAGGAATTAATTATACTTGACTTATCTTTCAACTCAATATAGAACGAATCTGAAACTCTTACTGTAACAATTATTATACACGATAAGCAAGTAAAACTTGTTAGAACTATTATTTATCTGTTTTATAACTGGAAACACACAACTTGTAACTATACTCAGTGGATTTGTTAAGGAATTCGTAGACGATTACTCTTTTCTCTTTCTTTAGTCGTATCTTCTAGTAGATTTGTTGAATAATAATAGTCTTTTGTTTCCCATCTAAGTGCATACGATCACATCGAGTGAAACGATTATGTTAATATATTTCTCTAAAGATGTTTAAGTGGCATCATTTTGCATTTATAAAGAGTTAATCGTACTCGAATCATCTTATAAGGAGTTAATTGTACTTGACTTATCTTTCAACATAATATAGAACGAATCCAAAACTCTTACTGTAACAATTATCGTAAACGATAAGCAAGTAAAACTTGTTAGATCTCTTACTTATGTGTTTTATAACTGGAAATACACAACTTGTTACTATACTTAGTGGATTTGTTATGGAATTCGTAGACGATTACTCTTTTCTCTTTCTTTAGTCGTATCTTCTAGTAGATTTTATGAATAATAATAGTCTTTTGTTTCCCATCTAAGTGCATACGATCACATCGAGTGAAACGATTATGTTAATATACTTCTCTAAAGATGTTTAAGTGACATCATTTTGCATTTATAAAGAGTTAATCGTACTCGAATCATCTTATAAGGAATTAATTGTACTTGACTTATCTTTCAATGTAATATAGAACGAATCCAAAACTCTTACTGTAACAATTATCGTAAACGATAAGCAAGTAAAACTTGTTAGAAATCTTACTTATGTGTATTACAACTGGAAACACACAACTTGTAACTATACTTAGTGGATTTGTTAAGGAATTCGTAGACGATTACTCTTTTCTCTTTCTTTAGTCGTATCTTCTTTTAGATTTGTTGAATAATAATAGTCTTTTGTTTCCCATCTAAGTGCATACGATCACGTTAAGTGAAATGATTAGGTTAATATACTTCTCTAAAGATGTTTAAGTGGCATCTTTTTGCATTTATAAGGAGTTAATCATACTCGAATCATATTATAAGGAATTAATTATACTTGACTTATCTTTCAACTCAATATAGAAAGAACCTGAAATTCTTACTGTAACAATTATTATACACGATAAGCAAGTAAAACTTGTTAAAACTATTACTTATGTGTTTTATAACTGAAAACACACAACTTGTAACTATACTTAGTGGATTTGTTAAGGAATTCGTAGACGATTACTCTTTTCTCTTTCTTTAGTCGTATCTTCTAGTAGATTTTATGAATAATAATAGTCTTTTGTCTCCCATCTAAGTGCATACGATCACATCGAGTGAAACGATGAGGTTAATATACTTCTCTAAAGATGTTTAAGTGACATCCTTTTATATTTATAAAGAGTTAATCGTACTCGAATCGTCTTATAGGGAGTTAATTGTACTTGACTTATCTTTCAACGTAATATAGAACAAATCTGAAACTCTTACTGTAACAATTATCGTAAACGATAAGCAAGTAAAACTTGTTATATCTCTTACTTATGTGTTTTATAACTGGAAACACACAACTTGTAACTATACTTAGTGGATTTGTTAAGGAATTCGTAGACGATTACTCTTTTCTCTTTCTTTAGTCGTATCTTCTAGTAGATCTAATGAATAATAATAGTCCTTTGTTTCCCATCTAAGTGCATACGATCACATCGAGTGAAACGATGAGGTTAATATACTTCTCTAAAGATGTTTAAGTGGCACGCTTTTGCATTTATAAAGAGTTAATCATACTCGAATTATCTTATAAGGAGTTAATTGTACTTGACTTATCTCTCAACTCAATATAGAACGAATCCGAATCTCTTACTGTAACAATTATCGTAAACGATAACCAAGTAAAACTTGTTAGAACTCTTACTTATGTGTTTTATAACAGGAACCACACAACTTATAATTATACTTAGTGGATTTGTTAAGGAATTCGTAGACGATTACTCTTTTCTCTTTCTTTAGTCGTATCTTCTAGTAGATTTGTTGAATAATAATAGTCTTTTGTTTCCCATCTAAGTGCATACGATCACATCGAGTGAAACGATTATGTCAATATACTTCTCTAAAGATGTTTAAGTAGCATCATTTTGCTTTTATAAAGAGTTAATCGTATTCGAATCATCTTATAAAGAGTTAATTGTACTTGACTTATCTTTCAACTCAATATAGAACGAATCCTGAACTCTTACTGTAATAATTATCGTAGACGATAAGCAAGTATAACTTGTTACGAATCTTACTTATGTGTTTTATAACTGGAAACACACAACTTGTAACTATAGTTAGTGGATTTGTTAAAGAATTCGTACACGATTACTCTTTTCTCTTTCTTTAGTCGTATCTTCTATTAGATTTGTTGAATAATAATAGTCTTCTGTTTCCCATCTAAGTGCATACGATCACGTTAAGTGAAATGATTAGGTTAATATACTTCTCTAAAGATGTTTAAGTGGCATCCTTTTACATTTATAAGGAGTTAATCGTACTCGAATCATATTATAAGGAATTAATTATACTTGACTTATCTTTCAACTCAATATAGAAAGAACCTGAAATTCTTACTGTAACAATTATTATACACGATAAGCAAGTAAAACTTGTTAAAACTATTACTTATGTGTTTTATAACTGAAAACACACAACTTGTAACTATACTTAGTGGATTTGTTAAGGAATTCGTAGACGATTACTCTTTTCTCTTTCTTTAGTCGTATTTTCTAGTAGATTTTATGAATAATAATAGTCTTTTGTCTCCCATCTAAGTGCATACGATCACATCGAGTGAAACGATGAGGTTAATATACTTCTCTAAAGATGTTTAAGTGGCATCCTTTTATATTTATAAAGAGTTAATCGTACTCGAATCGTCTTATAGGGAGTTAATTGTACTTGACTTATCTTTCAACGTAATATAGAACAAATCTGAAACTCTTACTGTAACAATTACCGTAAACGATAAGCAAGTAAAACTTGTTATATCTCTTACTTATGTGTTTTATAACTGGAAACACACAACTTGTAACTATACTTAGTGGATTTGTTAAGGAATTCGTAGACGATTACTCTTTTCTCTTTCTTTAGTCGTATCTTCTAGTAGATCTAATGAATAATAATAGTCTTTTGTTTCCCATCTAAGTGCATACGATCACATCGAGTGAAACGATGAGGTTAATATACTTCTCTAAAGATGTTTAAGTGGCATGCTTTTGCATTTATAAAGAGTTAATCATACTCGAATTATCTTATAAGGAGTTAATTGTACTTGACTTATCTCTCAACTCAATATAGAACGAATCCGAATCTCTTACTGTAACAATTATCGTAAACGATAACCAAGTAAAACTTGTTAGAACTCTTACTTATGTGTTTTATAACAGGAACCACACAACTTATAATTATACTTAGTGGATTTGTTAAGGAATTCGTAGACAATTTCTCTTTTCTCTTTCTTTAGTCGTATCTTCTAGTAGATTTTAGGAATAATAATAGTCGTTTGTTTCCCATCTAAGTGCTTACAATCAAATCGAGTTAAACGATTAGGTTAATATACTTCTCTAAAGATGTTTAAGTGGCATCCTTTTGCATTTATAAATAGTTAATCATACTCGAATCATCTTATAAGGAGTTAATTGTACTTGACTTATCTTTCAACTCAATATAGAACGAATTCGAAACAATTACTGTGACAATTATCGTAAACGATAACCAAGTAAAACTTCTTAGAACTCTTACTTATGTGTTTTACAACAGGAACCACACAACTTGTAACTATACTTAGTGAATTTGTTAAGGAATTCGTAGACGATTACTCTTTTCTCTTTCTTTAGTCGTATCTTCTAGTAGATTTGTTGAATAATAATAGTCTTTTGTTTCCCATCTAAGTGCATACGATCACATCGAGTGAAACGATTATGTCAATATACTTCTCTAAAGATGTTTAAGTAGCATCATTTTACTTTTATAAAGAGTTAATCGTATTCGAATCATCTTATAAAGAGTTAATTGTACTTGACTTATCTTTCAACTCAATATAGAACGAATCCTGAACTCTTACTGTAATAATTATCGTAGACGATAATAATAGTCTTTTGTTTCTCATCTAAGTGTATACGATCACGTTAAGTGAAATGATTAGGTTAATATACTTCTCTAAAGATGTTTAGATGGCATCCTTTTACATTTATAAGGAGTTAATCGTACTCGAATCATATTATAAGGAATTAATTATACTTGACTTATCTTTCAACTCAATATAGAACGAATCTGAAACTCTTACTGTAACAATTATTATACACGATAAGCAAGTAAAACTTGTTAGAACTATTACTTATCTGTTTTATAACTGGAAACACACAACTTGTAACTATACTCAGAGGATTTGTTAAGGAATTCGTAGACGATTACTCTTTTCTCTTTCTTTAGTCGTATCTTCTTGTAGATTTGTTGAATAATAATAGTCTTTTGTTTCCCATCTAAGTGCATACGATCACATCGAGTGAAACGATTATGTTAATATACTTCTCTAAAGATGTTTAAGTGGCATCATTTTACATTTATAAAGAGTTAATCGTACTCGAATCATCTTATAAGGAGTTATTTGTACTTGACTTATCTTTCAACGTAATATAGAACGAATCCAAAACTCTTACTGTAACAATTATCGTAAACGATAAGCAAGTAAAACTTGTTAGATCTCTTACTTATGTGTTTTATAACTGAAAATACACAACTTGTTACTATACTTAGTGGATTTGTTATGGAATTCGTAGACGATTACTCTTTTCTCTTTCTTTAGTCGTATCTTCTAGTAGATTTTATGAATAATAATAGTCTTTTGTTTCCCATCTAAGTGCATACGATCACATTGAGTGAAACGATTATGTTAATATACTTCTATAAAGATGTTTAAGTGACATCATTTTGCATTTATAAAGAGTTAATCGTACTCGAATCATCTTATAAGGAGTTAATTGTACTTGACTTATCTTTCAATGTAATATAGAACGAATCCAAAACTCTTACTGTAACAATTATCGTAAACGATAAGCAAGTAAAACTTGTTAGAAATCTTACTTATGTGTATTACAACTGGAAACACACAACTTGTAACTATACTTAGTGGATTTGTTAAGGAATTCGTAGACGATTACTCTTTTCTCTTTCTTTAGTCGTATCTTCTATTAGATTTGTTGAATAATAATAGTCTTTTGTTTCCCATCTAAGTGCATACGATCACGTTAAGTGAAATGATTAGGTTAATATACTTCTCTAAAGATGTTTAAGTGGCATCTTTTTACATTTATAAGGAGTTAATCGTACTCGAATCATATTATAAGGAATTAATTATACTTGACTTGTCTTTCAACTCAATATAGAAAGAACCTGAAATTCTTACTGTAACAATTATTATACACGATAAGCAAGTAAAACTTGTTAGAACTATTACTTATGTGTTTTATAACTGAAAACACACAACCTGTAACTATACTTGGTGGATTTGTTAAGGAATTCGTAGACGATTACTCTTTTCTCTTTCTTTAGTCGTATTTTCTAGTAGATTTTATGAATAATAATAGTCTTTTGTCTCCCATCTAAGTGCATACGATCACATCGAGTGAAACGATGAGGTTAATATACTTCTCTAAAGATGTTTAAGTGGCATCCTTTTATATTTATAAAGAGTTAATCGTACTCGAATCGTCTTATAGGGAGTTAATTGTACTTGACTTATCTTTCAACGTAATATAGAACAAATCTGAAACTCTTACTGTAACAATTACCGTAAACGATAAGCAAGTAAAACTTGTTATATCTCTTACTTATGTGTTTTATAACTGGAAACACACAACTTGTAACTATACTTAGTGGATTTGTTAAGGAATTCGTAGACGATTACTCTTTTCTCTTTCTTTAGTCGTATCTTCTAGTAGATCTAATGAATAATAATAGTCTTTTGTTTCCTATCTAAGTGCATACGATCACATCGAGTGAAACGATGAGGTTAATATACATCTCTAAAGATGTTTAAGTGGCATGCTTTTGCATTTATAAAGAGTTAATCATACTCGAATTATCTTATAAGGAGTTAATTGTACTTGACTTATCTCTCAACTCAATATAGAACGAATCCGAATCTCTTACTGTAACAATTATCGTAAACGATAACCAAGTAAAACTTGTTAGAACTCTTACTTATGTGTTTTATAACAGGAACCACACAACTTATAATTATACTTAGTGGATTTGTTAAGGAATTCGTAGACAATTTCTCTTTTCTCTTTCTTTAGTCGTATCTTCTAGTAGATTTTAGGAATAATAATAGTCGTTTGTTTCCCATCTAAGTGCTTACAATCACATCGAGTTAAACGATTAGGTTAATATACTTCTCTAAAGATGTTTAAGTGGCATCCTTTTGCATTTATAAATAGTTAATCATACTCGAAACATCTTATAAGGAGTTAATTGTACTTGACTTATCTTTCAACTCAATATAGAACGAATTCGAAACAATTACTGTGACAATTATCGTAAACGATAACCACGTAAAACTTGTAAGAACTCTTACTTATGTGTTTTACAACAGGAACCACACAACTTGTAACTATACTTAGTGGATTTGTTAAGGAATTCGTAGACGATTACTCTTTTCTCTTTCTTTAGTCGTATCTTCTAGTAGATTTTATGAATAATAATAGTCTTTTGTTTCCCATCTAAGTGCATACGATCACATCGAGTGAAACGATTATGTTAATATACTTCTCTAAAGATGTTTAAGTGGCATCATTTTGCATTTATAAAGAGTTAATCGTACTCGAATCATCTTATAAGGAGTTAATTGTACTTGACTTATCTTTCAACGTAATATAGAACGAATCCAAAACTCTTACTGTAACAATTATCGTAAACGATAAGCAAGTAAAACTTGTTAGATCTCTTACTTATGTGTTTTATAACTGGAAATACACAACTTGTTACTATACTTAGTGGATTTGTTATGGAATTCGTAGACGATTACTCTTTTCTCTTTCTTTAGTCGTATCTTCTAGTAGATTTTATGAATAATAATAGTCTTTTGTTTCCCATCTAAGTGCATACGATCACATCGAGTGAAACGATTATGTTAATATACTTCTCTAAAGATGTTTAAGTGACATCATTTTGCATTTATAAAGAGCTAATCGTACTCGAATCATCTTATAAGGAGTTAATTGTACTTGACTTATCTTTCAACGTGATATAGAACGAATCCAAAACTCTTACTGTAACAATTATCGTAAACGATAAGCAAGTAAAACTTGTTAGAAATCTTACTTATGTGTTTTACAACTGGAAACACACAACTTGTAACTATACTTAGTGGATTTGTTAAGGAATTCGTAGACGATTACTCTTTTCTCTTTCTTTAGTCGTATCTTCTATTAGATTTGTTGAATAATAATAGTCTTTTGTTTCCCATCTAAGTGCATACGATCACGTTAAGTGAAATGATTAGGTTAATATACTTCTCTAAAGACTTTTAAGTGGCATCTTTTTACATTTATAAGGAGTTAATCGTACTCGAATCATATTATAAGGAATTAATTATACTTGACTTATCTTTCAACTCAATATAGAAAGAACCTGAAATTCTTACTGTAACAATTATTATACACGATAAGCAAGTAAAACTTGTTAGAACTATTACTTATGTGTTTTATAACTGAAAACACACAACCTGTAACTATACTTGGTGGATTTGTTAAGGAATTCGTAGACGATTACTCTTTTCTCTTTCTTTAGTCGTATCTTCTAGTAGATTTTATGAATAATAATAGTCTTTTGTCTCCCATCTAAGTGCATACGATCACATCGAGTGAAACGATGAGGTTAATATACTTCTCTAAAGATGTTTAAGTGGCATCCCTTTATATTTATAAAGAGTTAATCGTACTCGAATCATCTTATAGGGAGTTAATTGTACTTGACTTATCTTTCAACGTAATATAGAACAAATCTGAAACTCTTACTGTAACAATTATCGTAAACGATAAGCAAGTAAAACTTGTTATATCTCTTACTTATGTGTTTTATAACTGGAAACACACAACTTGTAACTATACTTAGTGGATTTGTTAAGGAATTCGTAGACGATTACTCTTTTCTCTTTCTTTAGTCGTATCTTCTAGTAGATCTAATGAATAATAATAGTCTTTTGTTTCCCATCTAAGTGCATACGATCACATCGAGTGAAACGATGAGGTTAATATACTTCTCTAAAGATGTTTAAGTGGCATGCTTTTGCATTTATAAAGAGTTAATCATACTCGAATTATCTTATAAGGAGTTAATTGTACTTGACTTATCTCTCAACTCAATATAGAACGAATCCGAATCTCTTACTGTAACAATTATCGTAAACGATAACCAAGTAAAACTTGTTAGAACTCTTACTTATGTGTTTTATAACAGGAACCACACAACTTATAATTATACTTAGTGGATTTGTTAAGGAATTCGTAGACAATTTTTCTTTTCTCTTTCTTTAGTCGTATCTTCTAGTAGATTTTAGGAATAATAATAGTCGTTTGTTTCCCATCTAAGTGCATACAATCACATCGAGTTAAACGATTAGGTTAATATACTTCTCTAAAGATGTTTAAGTGGCATCCTTTTGCATTTATAAATAGTTAATCATACTCGAATCATCTTATAAGGAGTTAATTGTACTTGACTTATCTTTCAACTCAATATGGAACGAATTCGAAACAATTACTGTGACAATTATCGTAAACGATAACCAAGTAAAACTTGTTTGAACTCTTACAACAGGAACCACACAACTTGTAACTATACTTAGTGGATTTGTTAAGAAATTCGTAGACGATTACTCTTTTCTCTTTCTTTAGTCGTATCTTCTAGTAGATTTTATGAATAATAATAGTCTTTTGTTTCCCATCTAAGTGCATACGATCACATCGAGTGAAACGATTATGTTAATATACTTCTCTAAAGATGTTTAAGTGGCATCATTTTGCATTTATAAAGAGTTAATCGTACTCGAATCATCTTATAAGGAGTTAATTGTACTTGACTTATCTTTCAACGTAATATAGAACGAATCCAAAACTCTTACTGTAACAATTATCGTAAACGATAAGCAAGTAAAACTTGTTAGATCTCTTACTTATGTGTTTTATAATTGGAAATACACAACTTGTTACTATACTTAGTGGATTTGTTATGGAATTCGTAGACGATTACTCTTTTCTCTTTCTTTAGTCGTATCTTCTAGTAGATTTTATGAATAATAATAGTCTTTTGTTTCCCATCTAAGTGCATACGATCACATCGAGTGAAACGATTATGTTAATATACTTCTCTAAAGATGTTTAAGTGACATCATTTTGCATTTATAAAGAGCTAATCGTACTCGAATCATCTTATAAGGAGTTAATTGTACTTGACTTATCTTTCAACGTAATATAGAACGAATCCAAAACTCTTACTGTAACAATTATCGTAAACGATAAGCAAGTAAAACTTGTTAGATCTCTTACTTATGTGTTTTATAACTGGAAATACACAACTTGTTACTATACTTAGTGGATTTGTTATGGAATTCGTAGACGATTACTCTTTTCTCTTTCTTTAGTCGTATCTTCTAGTAGATTTTATGAATAATAATAGTCTTTTGTTTCCCATCTAAGTGCATACGATCACATCGAGTGAAACGATTATGTTAATATACTTCTCTAAAGATGTTTAAGTGACATCATTTTGCATTTATAAAGAGCTAATCGTACTCGAATCATCTTATAAGGAGTTAATTGTACTTGACTTAACTTTCAACGTAATATAGAACGAATCCAAAACTCTTACTGTAATAATTATCGTAAACGATAAGCAAGTAAAACTTGTTAGAAATCTTACTTATGTGTTTTACAACTGGAAACACACAACTTGTAACTATACTTAGTGGATTTGTTAAGGAATTCGTAGACGATTACTCTTTTCTCTTTCTTTAGTCGTATCTTCTATTAGATTTGTTGAATAATAATAGTCTTTTGTTTCCCATCTAAGTGCATACGATCACGTTAAGTGAAATGATTAGGTTAATATACTTCTCTAAAGATGTTTAAGTGGCATCTTTTTACATTTATAAGGAGTTAATCGTACTTGAATCATATTATAAGGAATTAATTATACTTGACTTATCTTTCAACTCAATATAGAAAGAACCTGAAATTCTTACTGTAACAATTATTATACACGATAAGCAAGTAAAACTTGTTAGAACTATTACTTATGTGTTTTATAACTGAAAACACACAACTTGTAACTATACTTGGTGGATTTGTTAAGGAATTCGTAGACGATTACTCTTTTCTCTTTCTTTAGTCGTATCTTCTAGTAGATTTTATGAATAATAATAGTCTTTTGTCTCCCATCTAAGTGCATACGATCACATCGAGTGAAATGATGAGGTTAATATACTTCTCTAAAGATGTTTAAGTGGCATCCTTTTATATTTATAAAGAGTTAATCGTACTCGAATCGTCTTATAGGGAGTTAATTGTACTTGACTTATCTTTCAACGTAATATAGAACAAATCTGAAACTCTTACTGTAACAATTACCGTAAACGATAAGCAAGTAAAACTTGTTATATCTCTTACTTATGTGTTTTATAACTGGAAACACACAACTTGTAACTATACTTAGTGGATTTGTTAAGGAATTCGTAGACGATTACTCTTTTCTATTTCTTTAGTCGTATCTTCTAGTAGATCTAATGAATAATAATAGTCTTTTGTTTCCCATCTAAGTGCATACGATCACATCGAGTGAAACGATGAGGTTAATATACTTCTCTAAAGATGTTTAAGTGGCATGCTTTTGCATTTATAAAGAGTTAATCATACTCGAATTATCTTATAAGGAGTTAATTGTACTTGACTTATCTCTCAACTCAATATAGAACGAATCCGAATCTCTTACTGTAACAATTATCGTAAACGATAACCAAGTAAAACTTGTTAGAACTCTTACTTATGTGTTTTATAACAGGAACCACACAACTTATAACTATACTTAGTGGTTTTGTTAAGGAATTCGTAGACAATTTCTCTTTTCTCTTTCTTTAGTCATATCTTCTAGTAGATTTTAGGAATAATAATAGTCGTTTGTTTCCCATCTAAGTGCATACAATCACATCGAGTTAAACGATTAGGTTAATATACTTCTCTAAAGATGTTTAAGTGGCATCCTTTTGCATTTATAAATAGTTAATCATACTCGAATCATCTTATAAGGAGTTAATTGTACTTGACTTATCTTTCAACTCAATATGGAACGAATTCGAAACAATTACTGTAACAATTATCGTAAACGATAACCAAGTAAAACTTGTTAGAACTCTTACTTATGTGTTTTACAATAGGAACAACACAACTTGTAACTATACTTAGTGGATTTGTTAAGGAATTCGTAGACGATTACTCTTTTCTCTTTCTTTAGCCGTATCTTCTAGTAGATTTTATGAATAATAATAGTCTTTTGTTTCCCATCTAAGTGCATACGATCACATCGAGTGAAACGATTATGTTAATATACTTCTCTAAAGATGTTTAAGTGGCATCATTTTGCATTTATAAAGAGTTAATTGTACTCGAATTATCTTATAAAGAGTTAATTGTACTTGACTTATCTTTCAACTCAATATAGAACGAATCCAGAACTCTTACTGTAATAATTATCGTAGACGATAAGCAAGTAAAACTTGTTAGAAATCTTACTTATGTGTTTTACAACTGGAAACACACAACTTGTAACTATACTTAGTGGATTTGTTAAGGAATTCGTAGACGATTACTCTTTTCTCTTTCTTTAGTCGTATCTTCTAGTAGATTTTATGAATAATAATAGTCTTTTGTTTCCCATCTAAGTGCATACGATCACATCGAGTGAAACGATTATGTTAATATACTTCTCTAAAGATGTTTAAGTGGCATCATTTTGCATTTATAAAGAGTTAATTGTACTCGAATCATCTTATAAAGAGTTAATTGTACTTGACTTATCTTTCAACTCAATATAGAACGAATCCAGAACTCTTACTGTAATAATTATCGTAGACGATAAGCAAGTAAAACTTGTTAGAAATCTTACTTATGTGTTTTACAACTGGAAACACACAACTTGTAACTATACTTAGTGGATTTGTTAAGGAATTCGTAGACGATTACTCTTTTCTCTTTCTTTAGTCGTATCTTCTATTAGATTTGTTGAATAATAATAGTCTTTTCTTTCCCATCTAAGTGCATACGATCACATTAAGTGAAATGATTAGGTTAATATACTTCTCTAAAGATGTTTAAGTGGCATCCTTTTGCATTTATAAAGAGTTAATCGTACTAGAATCATCTTATAAGGAATTAATTATACTTGACTTATCTTTCAACTCAATATAGAACGAATCTGAAACACTTACTGTAACAATTATTATACACGATAAGCAAGTAAAACTTGTTAGAACTATTACTTATGTGTTTTATAACTGGAAACACACAACTTGTAACTATACTTAGTGGATTTGTTAAGGAATTCGTAGACGATTACTCTTTTCTCTTTCTTTAGTCGTATCTTCTAGTAGATTTTATGAATAATAATAGTCTTTTGTTTCCCATCTAAGTGTATACGATCACATCGAGTGAAACTATTATGTTAATATACTTCTCTAAAGATGTTTAAGTAGCATCATTTTGCATTTATAAAGAGTTAATCGTACTCGAATCATCTTATAAAGAGTTAATTGTACTTGACTTATCTTTCGACTCAATATAGAACGAATCTGAAACTCTTACTGTAACAATTATTATACACGATAAGCAAGTAAAACTTGTTAGAACTATTACTTATGTGTTTTATAACTGGAAACACACAACTTGTAACTATAGTTAGTGGATTTGTTAAGGAATTCGTAGACGATTACTCTTTTCTCTTTCTTTAGTCGTATCTTCTATTAGATTTGTTGAACAATAATAGAATTTTGTTTGCCATCTAAGTGCATACGATCACGTTAAGTGAAATGATTAGGTTAATATACTTGTCTAAAGATGTTTAAGTGGCATCTTTTTGCATTTATAAGGAGTTAATCGTACTCGAATCATATTATAAGGAATTAATTATACTTGACTTATCTTTCAACTCAATATAGAACGAATCTGAAACTCTTACTGTAACAATTATTATACACGATAAGCAAGTAAAACTTGTTAGAACTATTACTTATGTGTTTTATAACTGGAAACACACAACTTGTAACTATACTCAGTGGATTTGTTAAGGAATTCGTAGACGATTACTCTTTTCTCTTCCTTTAGTCGTATCTTCTAGTAGATTTGTTGAATAATAATAGTCTTTTGTTTCCCATCTAAGTGCATACGATCACATCGAGTGAAACGATTATGTTAATATACTTCTCTAAAGATGTTTAAGTGGCATCATTTTGCATTTATAAAGAGTTAATCGTACTCGAATCATCTTATAAGGAATTAATTGTACATGACTTATCTTTCAACGTAACATAGAACGAATCCGAAACTCTTACCGTAACAATTATCGTAAACGATAAGCAAGTAAAACTTGTTAGATCTCTTACTTATGTGTTTTATAACTGGAAACACACAACTTGTAACTATACTTAGTGGATTTGTTATGGAATTCGTAGACGATTACTCTTTTCTCTTTCTTTAGTCGTATCTTCTAGTAGATTTTATGAATAATAATAGTCTTTTGTTTCCCATCTAAGTGCATACGATCACAACGAGTGAAACGATTATGTTAATATACTTCTCTAAAGATGTTTAAGTAGCATCATTTTGCATTTATAAAGAGTTAATTGTACTCGAATTATCTTATAAAGAGTTAATTGTACTTGACTTATCTTTCAACTCAATATAGAACGAATCCAGAACTCTTACTGTAATAATTATCGTAGACGATAAGCAAGTAAAACTTGTTAGAAATCTTACTTATGTGTTTTACAACTGGAAACACACAACTTGTAACTATACTTAGTGGATTTGTTAAGGAATTCGTAGACGATTACTCTTTTCTCTTTCTTTAGTCGTATCTTCTAGTAGATTTTATGAATAATAATAGTCTTTTGTTTCCCATCTAAGTGCATACGATCACATCGAGTGAAACGATTATGTTAATATACTTCTCTAAAGATGTTTAAGTGGCATCATTTTGCATTTAGAAAGAGTTAATTGTACTCGAATCATCTTATAAAGAGTTAATTGTACTTGACTTATCTTTCAACTCAATATAGAACGAATCCAGAACTCTTACTGTAATAATTATCGTAGACGATAAGCAAGTAAAACTTGTTAGAAATCTTACTTATGTGTTTTACAACTGGAAACACACAACTTGTAACTATACTTAGTGGATTTGTTAAGGAATTCGTAGACGATTACTCTTTTCTCTTTCTTTAGTCGTATCTTCTATTAGATTTGTTGAATAATAATAGTCTTTTCTTTCCCATCTAAGTGCATACGATCACATTAAGTGAAATGATTAGGTTAATATACTTCTCTAAAGATGTTTAAGTGGCATCCTTTTGCATTTATAAAGAGTTAATCGTACTCGAATCATCTTATAAGGAATTAATTATACTTGACTTATCTTTCAACTCAATATAGAACGAATCTGAAACACTTACTGTAACAATTATTATACACGATAAGCAAGTAAAACTTGTTAGAACTATTACTTATGTGTTTTATAACTGGAAACACACAACTTGTAACTATACTTAGTGGATTTGTTAAGGAATTCGTAGACGATTACTCTTTTCTCTTTCTTTAGTCGTATCTTCTAGTAGATTTTATGAATAATAATAGTCTTTTGTTTCCCATCTAAGTGCATACGATCACATCGAGTGAAACTATTATGTTAATATACTTCTCTAAAGATGTTTAAGTAGCATCATTTTGCATTTATAAAGAGTTAATCGTACTCGAATCATCTTATAAAGAGTTAATTGTACTTGACTTATCTTTCGACTCAATATAGAACGAATCTGAAACACTTACTGTAACAATTATTATACACGATAAGCAAGTAAAACTTGTTAGAACTATTACTTATGTGTTTTATAACTGGAAACACACAACTTGTAACTATACTTAGTGGATTTGTTAAGGAATTCGTAGACGATTACTCTTTTCTCTTTCTTTAGTCGTATCTTCTAGTAGATTTTATGAATAATAATAGTCTTTTGTTTCCCATCTAAGTGCATACGATCACATCGAGTGAAACTATTATGTTAATATACTTCTCTAAAGATGTTTAAGTAGCATCATTTTGCATTTATAAGGAGTTAATCGTACTCGAATCATCTTATAAAGAGTTAATTGTACTTGACTTATCTTTCGACTCAATATAGAACGAATCTGAAACTCTTACTGTAACAATTATTATACACGATAAGCAAGTAAAACTTGTTAGAACTATTACTTATGTGTTTTATAACTGGAAACACACAACTTGTAACTATAGTTAGTGGATTTGTTAAGGAATTCGTAGACGATTACTCTTTTCTCTTTCTTTAGTCGTATCTTCTATTAGATTTGTTGAACAATAATAGAATTTTGTTTCCCATCTAAGTGCATACGATCACGTTAAGTGAAATGATTAGGTTAATATACTTGTCTAAAGATGTTTAAGTGGCATCCTTTTGCATTTATAAGGAGTTAATCGTACTCGAATCATATTATAAGGAATTAATTATACTTGACATATCTTTCAACTCAATATAGAACGAATCTGAAACTCTTACTGTAACAATTATTATACACGATAAGCAAGTAAAACTTGTTAGAACTATTACTTATGTGTTTTATAACTGGAAACACACAACTTGTAACTATACTCAGTGGATTTGTTAAGGAATTCGTAGACGATTACTCTTTTCTCTTTCTTTAGTCGTATCTTCTAGTAGATTTGTTGAATAATAATAGTCTTTTGTTTCCCATCTAAGTGCATACGATCACATCGAGTGAAACGATTATGTTAATATACTTCTCTAAAGATGTTTAAGTGGCATCATTTTGCATTTATAAAGAGTTAATTGTACTCGAATCATCTTATAAAGAGTTAATTGTACTTGACTTATCTTTCAACTCAATATAGAACGAATCCAGAACTCTTACTGTAATAATTATCGTAGACGATAAGCAAGTAAAACTTGTTAGAAATCTTACTTATGTGTTTTACAACTGGAAACACACAACTTGTAACTATACTTAGTGGATTTGTTAAGGAATTCGTAGACGATTACTCTTTTCTCTTTCTTTAGTCGTATCTTCTATTAGATTTGTTGAATAATAATAGTCTTTTCTTTCCCATCTAAGTGCATACGATCACATTAAGTGAAATGATTAGGTTAATATACTTCTCTAAAGATGTTTAAGTGGCATCCTTTTGCATTTATAAAGAGTTAATCGTACTCGAATCATCTTATAAGGAATTAATTATACTTGACTTATCTTTCAACTCAATATAGAACGAATCTGAAACACTTACTGTAACAATTATTATACACGATAAGCAAGTAAAACTTGTTAGAACTATTACTTATGTGTTTTATAACTGGAAACACACAACTTGTAACTATACTTAGTGGATTTGTTAAGGAATTCGTAGACGATTACTCTTTTCTCTTTCTTTAGTCGTATCTTCTAGTAGATTTTATGAATAATAATAGTCTTTTGTTTCCCATCTAAGTGCATACGATCACATCGAGTGAAACTATTATGTTAATATACTTCTCTAAAGATGTTTAAGTAGCATCATTTTGCATTTATAAAGAGTTAATCGTACTCGAATCATCTTATAAAGAGTTAATTGTACTTGACTTATCTTTCGACTCAATATAGAACGAATCTGAAACTCTTACTGTAACAATTATTATACACGATAAGCAAGTAAAACTTGTTAGAACTATTACTTATGTGTTTTATAACTGGAAACACACAACTTGTAACTATAGTTAGTGGATTTGTTAAGGAATTCGTAGACGATTACTCTTTTCTCTTTCTTTAGTCGTATCTTCTATTAGATTTGTTGAACAATAATAGAATTTTGTTTCCCATCTAAGTGCATACGATCACGTTAAGTGAAATGATTAGGTTAATATACTTGTCTAAAGATGTTTAAGTGCCATCTTTTTGCATTTATAAGGAGTTAATCGTACTCGAATCATATTATAAGGAATTAATTATACTTGACTTATCTTTCAACTCAATATAGAACGAATCTGAAACTCTTACTGTAACAATTATTATACACGATAAGCAAGTAAAACTTGTTAGAACTATTACTTATGTGTTTTATAACTGGAAACACACAACTTGTAACTATACTCAGTGGATTTGTTAAGGAATTCGTAGACGATTACTCTTTTCTCTTTCTTTAGTCGTATCTTCTAGTAGATTTGTTGAATAATAATAGTCTTTTGTTTCCCATCTAAGTGCATACGATCACATCGAGTGAAACGATTATGTTAATATACTTCTCTAAAGATGTTTAAGTGGCATCATTTTGCATTTATAAAGAGTTAATCGTACTCGAATCATCTTATAAGGAGTTAATTGTACATGACTTATCTTTCAACGTAACATAGAACGAATCCGAAACTCTTACCGTAACAATTATCGTAAACGATAAGCAAGTAAAACTTGTTAGATCTCTTACTTATGTGTTTTATAACTGGAAACACACAACTTGTAACTATACTTAGTGGATTTGTTATGGAATTCGTAGACGATTACTCTTTTCTCTTTCTTTAGTCGTATCTTCTAGTAGATTTTATGAATAATAATAGTCTTTTGTTTCCCATCTAAGTGCATACGATCACAACGAGTGAAACGATTATGTTAATATACTTCTCTAAAGATGTTTAAGTAGCATCATTTTGCATTTATAAAGAGTTAATTGTACTCGAATTATCTTATAAAGAGTTAATTGTACTTGACTTATCTTTCAACTCAATATAGAACGAATCCAGAACTCTTACTGTAATAATTATCGTAGACGATAAGCAAGTAAAACTTGTTAGAAATCTTACTTATGTGTTTTACAACTGGAAACACACAACTTGTAACTATACTTAGTGGATTTGTTAAGGAATTCGTAGACGATTACTCTTTTCTCTTTCTTTAGTCGTATCTTCTAGTAGATTTTATGAATAATAATAGTCTTTTGTTTCCCATCTAAGTGCATACGATCACATCGAGTGAAACGATTATGTTAATATACTTCTCTAAAGATGTTTAAGTGGCATCATTTTGCATTTATAAAGAGTTAATTGTACTCGAATCATCTTATAAAGAGTTAATTGTACTTGACTTATCTTTCAACTCAATATAGAACGAATCCAGAACTCTTACTGTAATAATTATCGTAGACGATAAGCAAGTAAAACTTGTTAGAAATCTTACTTATGTGTTTTACAACTGGAAACACACAACTTGTAACTATACTTAGTGGATTTGTTAAGGAATTCGTAGACGATTACTCTTTTCTCTTTCTTTAGTCGTATCTTCTATTAGATTTGTTGAATAATAATAGTCTTTTCTTTCCCATCTAAGTGCATACGATCACATTAAGTGAAATGATTAGGTTAATATACTTCTCTAAAGATGTTTAAGTGGCATCCTTTTGCATTTATAAAGAGTTAATCGTACTCGAATCATCTTATAAGGAATTAATTATACTTGACTTATCTTTCAACTCAATATAGAACGAATCTGAAACACTTACTGTAACAATTATTATACACGATAAGCAAGTAAAACTTGTTAGAACTATTACTTATGTGTTTTATAACTGGAAACACACAACTTGTAACTATACTTAGTGGATTTGTTAAGGAATTCGTAGACGATTACTCTTTTCTCTTTCTTTAGTCGTATCTTCTAGTAGATTTTATGAATAATAATAGTCTTTTGTTTCCCATCTAAGTGCATACGATCACATCGAGTGAAACTATTATGTTAATATACTTCTCTAAAGATGTTTAAGTAGCATCATTTTGCATTTATAAAGAGTTAATCGTACTCGAATCATCTTATAAAGAGTTAATTGTACTTGACTTATCTTTCGACTCAATATAGAACGAATCTGAAACACTTACTGTAACAATTATTATACACGATAAGCAAGTAAAACTTGTTAGAACTATTACTTATGTGTTTTATAACTGGAAACACACAACTTGTAACTATACTTAGTGGATTTGTTAAGGAATTCGTAGACGATTACTCTTTTCTCTTTCTTTAGTCGTATCTTCTAGTAGATTTTATGAATAATAATAGTCTTTTGTTTCCCATCTAAGTGCATACGATCACATCGAGTGAAACTATTATGTTAATATACTTCTCTAAAGATGTTTAAGTAGCATCATTTTGCATTTATAAAGAGTTAATCGTACTCGAATCATCTTATAAAGAGTTAATTGTACTTGACTTATCTTTCGACTCAATATAGAACGAATCTGAAACTCTTACTGTAACAATTATTATACACGATAAGCAAGTAAAACTTGTTAGAACTATTACTTATGTGTTTTATAACTGGAAACACACAACTTGTAACTATAGTTAGTGGATTTGTTAAGGAATTCGTAGACGATTACTCTTTTCTCTTTCTTTAGTCGTATCTTCTATTAGATTTGTTGAACAATAATAGAATTTTGTTTCCCATCTAAGTGCATACGATCACGTTAAGTGAAATGATTAGGTTAATATACTTGTCTAAAGATGTTTAAGTGGCATCCTTTTGCATTTATAAGGAGTTAATCGTACTCGAATCATATTATAAGGAATTAATTATACTTGACATATCTTTCAACTCAATATAGAACGAATCTGAAACTCTTACTGTAACAATTATTATACACGATAAGCAAGTAAAACTTGTTAGAACTATTACTTATGTGTTTTATAACTGGAAACACACAACTTGTAACTATACTCAGTGGATTTGTTAAGGAATTCGTAGACGATTACTCTTTTCTCTTTCTTTAGTCGTATCTTCTAGTAGATTTGTTGAATAATAATAGTCTTTTGTTTCCCATCTAAGTGCATACGATCACATCGAGTGAAACGATTATGTTAATATACTTCTCTAAAGATGTTTAAGTGGCATCATTTTGCATTTATAAAGAGTTAATCGTACTCGAATCATCTTATAAGGAGTTAATTGTACATAACTTATCTTTCAACGTAACATAGAACGAATCCGAAACTCTTACTGTAACAATTATCGTAAACGATAAGCAACTAAAACTTGTTAGATCTCTTACTTATGTGTTTTATAACTGGAAACACACAACTTGTAACTATACTTAGTGGATTTGTTATGGAATTCGTAGACGATTACTCTTTTCTCTTTCTTTAGTCGTATCTTCTAGTAGATTTTATGAATAATAATAGTCTTTTGTTTCCCATCTAAGTGCATACGATCACATCGAGTGAAACGATTATGTTAATATACTTCTCTAAAGATGTTTAAGTAGCATCATTTTGCATTTATAAAGAGTTAATTGTACTCGAATTATCTTATAAAGAGTTAATTGTACTTGACTTATCTTTCAACTCAATATAGAACGAATCCAGAACTCTTACTGTAATAATTATCGTAGACGATAAGCAAGTAAAACTTGTTAGAAATCTTACTTATGTGTTTTACAACTGGAAACACACAACTTGTAACTATACTTAGTGGATTTGTTAAGGAATTCGTAGACGATTACTCTTTTCTCTTTCTTTAGTCGTATCTTCTAGTAGATTTTATGAATAATAATAGTCTTTTGTTTCCCATCTAAGTGCATACGATCACATCGAGTGAAACGATTATGTTAATATACTTCTCTAAAGATGTTTAAGTGGCATCATTTTGCATTTATAAAGAGTTAATTGTACTCGAATCATCTTATAAAGAGTTAATTGTACTTGACTTATCTTTCAACTCAATATAGAACGAATCCAGAACTCTTACTGTAATAATTATCGTAGACGATAAGCAAGTAAAACTTGTTAGAAATCTTACTTATGTGTTTTACAACTGGAAACACACAACTTGTAACTATACTTAGTGGATTTGTTAAGGAATTCGTAGACGATTACTCTTTTCTCTTTCTTTAGTCGTATCTTCTATTAGATTTGTTGAATAATAATAGTCTTTTCTTTCCCATCTAAGTGCATACGATCACATTAAGTGAAATGATTAGGTTAATATACTTCTCTAAAGATGTTTAAGTGGCATCCTTTTGCATTTATAAAGAGTTAATCGTACTCGAATCATCTTATAAGGAATTAATTATACTTGACTTATCTTTCAACTCAATATAGAACGAATCTGAAACACTTACTGTAACAATTATTATACACGATAAGCAAGTAAAACTTGTTAGAACTATTACTTATGTGTTTTATAACTGGAAACACACAACTTGTAACTATACTTAGTGGATTTGTTAAGGAATTCGTAGACGATTACTCTTTTCTCTTTCTTTAGTCGTATCTTCTAGTAGATTTTATGAATAATAATAGTCTTTTGTTTCCCATCTAAGTGCATACGATCACATCGAGTGAAACTATTATGTTAATATACTTCTCTGAAGATGTTTAAGTAGCATCATTTTGCATTTATAAAGAGTTAATCGTACTCGAATCATCTTATAAAGAGTTAATTGTACTTGACTTATCTTTCGACTCAATATAGAACGAATCTGAAACTCTTACTGTAACAATTATTATAGACGATAAGCAAGTAAAACTTGTTAGAACTATTACTTATGTGTTTTATAACTGGAAACACACAACTTGTAACTATAGTTAGTGGATTTGTTAAGGAATTCGTAGACGATTACTCTTTTCTCTTTCTTTAGTCGTATCTTCTATTAGATTTGTTGAACAATAATAGAATTTTGTTTCCCATCTAAGTGCATACGATCACGTTAAGTGAAATGATTAGGTTAATATACTTGTCTAAAGATGTTTAAGTGGCATCCTTTTGCATTTATAAGGAGTTAATCGTACTCGAATCATATTATAAGGAATTAATTATACTTGACTTATCTTTCAACTCAATATAGAACGAATCTGAAACTCTTACTGTAACAATTATTATACACGATAAGCAAGTAAAACTTGTTAGAACTATTACTTATGTGTTTTATAACTGGAAACACACAACTTGTAACTATACTCAGTGGATTTGTTAAGGAATTCGTAGACGATTACTCTTTTCTCTTTCTTTAGTCGTATCTTCTAGTAGATTTGTTGAATAATAATAGTCTTTTGTTTCCCATCTAAGTGTATACGATCACATCGAGTGAAACGATTATGTTAATATACTTCTCTAAAGATGTTTAAGTGGCATCATTTTGCATTTATAAAGAGTTAATCGTACTCGAATCATCTTATAAGGAGTTAATTGTACATGACTTATCTTTCAACGTAACATAGAACGAATCCGAAACTCTTACTGTAACAATTATCGTAAACGATAAGCAAGTAAAACTTGTTAGATCTCTTACTTATGTATTTTATAACTGGAAACACACAACTTGTAACTATACTTAGTGGATTTGTTATGGAATTCGTAGACGATTACTCTTTTCTCTTTCTTTAGTCGTATCTTCTAGTAGATTTTATGAATAATAATAGTCTTTTGTTTCCCATCTAAGTGCATACGATCACATCGAGTGAAACGATTATGTTAATATACTTCTCTAAAGATGTTTAAGTAGCATCATTTTGCATTTATAAAGAGTTAATTGTACTCGAATTATCTTATAAAGAGTTAATTGTACTTGACTTATCTTTCAACTCAATATAGAACGAATCCAGAACTCTTACTGTAATAATTATCGTAGACGATAAGCAAGTAAAACTTGTTAGAAATCTTACTTATGTGTTTTACAACTGGAAACACACAACTTGTAACTATACTTAGTGGATTTGTTAAGGAATTCGTAGACGATTACTCTTTTCTCTTTCTTTAGTCGTATCTTCTAGTAGATTTTATGAATAATAATAGTCTTTTGTTTCCCATCTAAGTGCATACGATCACATCGAGTGAAACGATTATGTTAATATACTTCTCTAAAGATGTTTAAGTGGCATCATTTTGCATTTATAAAGAGTTAATTGTACTCGAATCATCTTATAAAGAGTTAATTGTACTTGACTTATCTTTCAACTCAATATAGAACGAATCCAGAACTCTTACTGTAATAATTATCCTAGACGATAAGCAAGTAAAACTTGTTAGAAATCTTACTTATGTGTTTTACAACTGGAAACACACAACTTGTAACTATACTTAGTGGATTTGTTAAGGAATTCGTAGACGATTACTCTTTTCTCTTTCTTTAGTCGTATCTTCTATTAGATTTGTTGAATAATAATAGTCTTTTCTTTCCCATCTAAGTGCCTACGATCACATTAAGTGAAATGATTAGGTTAATATACTTCTCTAAAGATGTTTAAGTGGCATCCTTTTGCATTTATAAAGAGTTAATCGTACTCGAATCATCTTATAAGGAATTAATTATACTTGACTTATCTTTCAACTCAATATAGAACGAATCTGAAACACTTACTGTAACAATTATTATACACGATAAGCAACTAAAACTTGTTAGAACTATTACTTATGTGTTTTATAACTGGAAACACACAACTTGTAACTATACTTAGTGGATTTGTTAAGGAATTCGTAGACGATTACTCTTTTCTCTTTCTTTAGTCGTATCTTCTATTAGATTTTATGAATAATAATAGTCTTTTGTTTCCCATCTAAGTGCATACGATCACATCGAGTGAAACTATTATGTTAATATACTTCTCTGAAGATGTTTAAGTAGCATCATTTTGCATTTATAAAGAGTTAATCGTACTCGAATCATCTTATAAAGAGTTAATTGTACTTGACTTATCTTTCGACTCAATATAGAACGAATCTGAAACTCTTACTGTAACAATTATTATACACGATAAGCAAGTAAAACTTGTTAGAACTATTACTTATGTGTTTTATAACTGGAAACACACAACTTGTAACTATAGTTAGTGGATTTGTTAAGGAATTCGTAGACGATTACTCTTTTCTCTTTCTTTAGTCGTATCTTCTATTAGATTTGTTGAACAATAATAGAATTTTGTTTCCCATCTAAGTGCATACGATCACGTTAAGTGAAATGATTAGGTTAATATACTTGTCTAAAGATGTTTAAGTGGCATCCTTTTACATTTATAAGGAGTTAATCGTACTCGAATCATATTATAAGGAATTAATTATACTTGACTTATCTTTCAACTGAATATAGAACGAATCTGAAACTCTTACTGTAACAATTATTATACACGATAAGCAAGTAAAACTTGTTAGAACTATTACTTATGTGTTTTATAACTGGAAACACACAACTTGTAACTATACTCAGTGGATTTGTTAAGGAATTCGTAGACGATTACTCTTTTCTCTTTCTTTAGTCGTATCTTCTAGTAGATTTGTTGAATAATAATAGTCTTTTGTTTCCCATCTAAGTGCATACGATCACATCGAGTGAAACGATTATGTTAATATACTTCTCTAAAGATGTTTAAGTGGCATCATTTTGCATTTATAAAGAGTTAATCGTACTCGAATCATCTTATAAGGAGTTAATTGTACATGACTTATCTTTCAACGTAACATAGAACGAATCCGAAACTCTTACTGTAACAATTATCGTAAACGATAAGCAAGTAAAACTTGTTAGATCTCTTACTTATGTGTTTTATAACTGGAAACACACAACTTGTAACTATACTTAGTGGATTTGTTATGGAATTCGTAGACGATTACTCTTTTCTCTTTCTTTAGTCGTATCTTCTAGTAGATTTTATGAATAATAATAGTCTTTTGTTTCCCATCTAAGTGCATACGATCACATCGAGTGAAACGATTATGTTAATATACTTCTCTAAAGATGTTTAAGTAGCATCATTTTGCATTTATAAAGAGTTAATTGTACTCGAATTATCTTATAAAGAGTTAATTGTACTTGACTTATCTTTCAACTCAATATAGAACGAATCCAGAACTCTTACTGTAATAATTATCGTAGACGATAAGCAAGTAAAACTTGTTAGAACTATTACTTATGTGTTTTATAACTGGAAACACACAACTTGTAACTATAGTTAGTGGATTTGTTAAGGAATTCGTAGACGATTACTCTTTTCTCTTTCTTTAGTCGTATCTTCTATTAGATTTGTTGAACAATAATAGAATTTTGTTTCCCATCTAAGTGCATACGATCACGTTAAGTGAAATGATTAGGTTAATATACTTCTCTAAAGATGTTTAAGTGGCATCCTTTTGCATTTATAAGGAGTTAATCGTACTCGAATCATATTATAAGGAATTAATTATACTTGACTTATCTTTCAACTCAATATAGAACGAATCTGAAACTCTTACTGTAACAATTATTATACACGATAAGCAAGTAAAACTTGTTAGAACTATTACTTATGTGTTTTATAACTGGAAACACACAACTTGTAACTATACTCAGTGGATTTGTTAAGGAATTCGTAGACGATTACTCTTTTCTCTTTCTTTAGTCGTTTCTTCTAGTAGATTTGTTGAATAATAATAGTCTTTTGTTTCCCATCTAAGTGCATACGATCACATCGAGTGAAACGATTATGTTAATATACTTCTCTAAAGATGTTTAAGTGGCATCATTTTGCATTTATAAAGAGTTAATCGTACTCGAATCATCTTATAAGGAGTTAATTGTACATGACTTATCTTTCAACTCAATATAGAACGAATCTGAAACTCTCACTGTAACAATTATTATACACGATAAGCAAGTAAAACTTGTTAGAACTATTACTTATATGTTTTATAACTGGAAACACACAACTTGTAACTATACTTAGTGGATTTGTTAAGGAATTCGTAGACGATTACTCTTTTCTCTTTCTTTAGTCGTATCTTCTAGTAGATTTTATGAATAATAATAGTCTTTTGTTTCCCATCTAAGTGCATACGATCACATCGAGTGAAACTATTATGTTAATATACTTCTCTAAAAATGTTTAAGTGGCATCATTTTGCATTTATAAAGAGTTAATTGTACTCGAATCATCTTATAAAGAGTTAATTGTACTTGACTTATCTTTCAACTCAATATAGAACGAATCCAGAACTCTTACTGTAATAATTATCGTAGACGATAAGCAAGTAAAACTTGTTAGAAATCTTACTTATGTGTTTTACAACTGGAAACACACAACTTGTAACTATACTTAGTGGATTTGTTAAGGAATTCGTAGACGATTACTCTTTTCTCTTTCTTTAGTCGTATCTTCTATTAGATTTGTTGAATAATAATAGTCTTTTCTTTCCCATCTAAGTGCCTACGATCACATTAAGTGAAATGATTAGGTTAATATACTTGTCTAAAGATGTTTAAGTGGCATCCTTTTGCATTTATAAGGAGTTAATCGTACTCGAATCATATTATAAGGAATTAATTATACTTGACTTATCTTTCAACTCAATATAGAACGAATCTGAAACTCTTACTGTAACAATTATTATACACGATAAGCAAGTAAAACTTGTTAGAACTATTACTTATGTGTTTTATAACTGGAAACACACAACTTGTAACTATACTTAGTGGATTTGTTAAGGAATTCGTAGACGATTACTCTTTTCTCTTTCTTTAGTCGTATCTTCTATTAGATTTTATGAATAATAATAGTCTTTTGTTTCCCATCTAAGTGCATACGATCACATCGAGTGAAACTATTATGTTAATATACTTCTCTGAAGATGTTTAAGTAGCATCATTTTGCATTTATAAAGAGTTAATCGTACTCGAATCATCTTATAAAGAGTTAATTGTACTTGACTTATCTTTCGACTCAATATAGAACGAATCTGAAACTCTTACTGTAACAATTATTATACACGATAAGCAAGTAAAACTTGTTAGAACTATTACTTATGTGTTTTATAACTGGAAACACACAACTTGTAACTATAGTTAGTGGATTTGTTAAGGAATTCGTAGACGATTACTCTTTTCTCTTTCTTTAGTCGTATCTTCTATTAGATTTGTTGAACAATAATAGAATTTTGTTTCCCATCTAAGTGCATACGATCACGTTAAGTGAAATGATTAGGTTAATATACTTGTCTAAAGATGTTTAAGTGGCATCCTTTTACATTTATAAGGAGTTAATCGTACTCGAATCATATTATAAGGAATTAATTATACTTGACTTATCTTTCAACTGAATATAGAACGAATCTGAAACTCTTACTGTAACAATTATTATACACGATAAGCAAGTAAAACTTGTTAGAACTATTACTTATGTGTTTTATAACTGGAAACACACAACTTGTAACTATACTCAGTGGATTTGTTAAGGAATTCGTAGACGATTACTCTTTTCTCTTTCTTTAGTCGTATCTTCTAGTAGATTTGTTGAATAATAATAGTCTTTTGTTTCCCATCTAAGTGCATACGATCACATCGAGTGAAACGATTATGTTAATATACTTCTCTAAAGATGTTTAAGTGGCATCATTTTGCATTTATAAAGAGTTAATCGTACTCGAATCATCTTATAAGGAGTTAATTGTACATGACTTATCTTTCAACGTAACATAGAACGAATCCGAAACTCTTACTGTAACAATTATCGTAAACGATAAGCAAGTAAAACTTGTTAGATCTCTTACTTATGTGTTTTATAACTGGAAACACACAACTTGTAACTATACTTAGTGGATTTGTTATGGAATTCGTAGACGATTACTCTTTTCTCTTTCTTTAGTCGTATCTTCTAGTAGATTTTATGAATAATAATAGTCTTTTGTTTCCCATCTAAGTGCATACGATCACATCGAGTGAAACGATTATGTTAATATACTTCTCTAAAGATGTTTAAGTAGCATCATTTTGCATTTATAAAGAGTTAATTGTACTCGAATTATCTTATAAAGAGTTAATTGTACTTGACTTATCTTTCAACTCAATATAGAACGAATCCAGAACTCTTACTGTAATAATTATCGTAGACGATAAGCAAGTAAAACTTGTTAGAACTATTACTTATGTGTTTTATAACTGGAAACACACAACTTGTAACTATAGTTAGTGGATTTGTTAAGGAATTCGTAGACGATTACTCTTTTCTCTTTCTTTAGTCGTATCTTCTATTAGATTTGTTGAACAATAATAGAATTTTGTTTCCCATCTAAGTGCATACGATCACGTTAAGTGAAATGATTAGGTTAATATACTTGTCTAAAGATGTTTAAGTGGCATCCTTTTACATTTATAAGGAGTTAATCGTACTCGAATCATATTATAAGGAATTAATTATACTTGACTTATCTTTCAACTCAATATAGAACGAATCTGAAACTCTTACTGTAACAATTATTATACACGATAAGCAAGTAAAACTTGTTAGAACTATTACTTATGTGTTTTATAACTGGAAACACACAACTTGTAACTATACTCAGTGGATTTGTTAAGGAATTCGTAGACGATTACTCTTTTCTCTTTCTTTAGTCGTATCTTCTAGTAGATTTGTTGAATAATAATAGTCTTTTGTTTCCCATCTAAGTGTATACGATCACATCGAGTGAAACGATTATGTTAATATACTTCTCTAAAGATGTTTAAGTGGCATCATTTTGCATTTATAAAGAGTTAATCGTACTCGAATCATCTTATAAGGAGTTAATTGTACATGACTTATCTTTCAACGTAACATAGAACGAATCGGAAACTCTTACTGTAACAATTATCGTAAACGATAAGCAAGTAAAACTTGTTAGATCTCTTACTTATGTATTTTATAACTGGAAACACACAACTTGTAACTATACTTAGTGGATTTGTTATGGAATTCGTAGACGATTACTCTTTTCTCTTTCTTTAGTCGTATCTTCTAGTAGATTTTATGAATAATAATAGTCTTTTGTTTCCCATCTAAGTGCATACGATCACATCGAGTGAAACGATTATGTTAATATACTTCTCTAAAGATGTTTAAGTAGCATCATTTTGCATTTATAAAGAGTTAATTGTACTCGAATTATCTTATAAAGAGTTAATTGTACTTGACTTATCTTTCAACTCAATATAGAACGAATCCAGAACTCTTACTGTAATAATTATCGTAGACGATAAGCAAGTAAAACTTGTTAGAAATCTTACTTATGTGTTTTACAACTGGAAACACACAACTTGTAACTATACTTAGTGGATTTGTTAAGGAATTCGTAGACGATTACTCTTTTCTCTTTCTTTAGTCGTATCTTCTAGTAGATTTTATGAATAATAATAGTCTTTTGTTTCCCATCTAAGTGCATACGATCACATCGAGTGAAACGATTATGTTAATATACTTCTCTAAAGATGTTTAAGTGGCATCATTTTGCATTTATAAAGAGTTAATTGTACTCGAATCATCTTATAAAGAGTTAATTGTACTTGACTTATCTTTCAACTCAATATAGAACGAATCCAGAACTCTTACTGTAATAATTATCCTAGACGATAAGCAAGTAAAACTTGTTAGAAATCTTACTTATGTGTTTTACAACTGGAAACACACAACTTGTAACTATACTTAGTGGATTTGTTAAGGAATTCGTAGACGATTACTCTTTTCTCTTTCTTTAGTCGTATCTTCTATTAGATTTGTTGAATAATAATAGTCTTTTCTTTCCCATCTAAGTGCCTACGATCACATTAAGTGAAATGATTAGGTTAATATACTTCTCTAAAGATGTTTAAGTGGCATCCTTTTGCATTTATAAAGAGTTAATCGTACTCGAATCATCTTATAAGGAATTAATTATACTTGACTTATCTTTCAACTCAATATAGAACGAATCTGAAACACTTACTGTAACAATTATTATACACGATAAGCAACTAAAACTTGTTAGAACTATTACTTATGTGTTTTATAACTGGAAACACACAACTTGTAACTATACTTAGTGGATTTGTTAAGGAATTCGTAGACGATTACTCTTTTCTCTTTCTTTAGTCGTATCTTCTATTAGATTTTATGAATAATAATAGTCTTTTGTTTCCCATCTAAGTGCATACGATCACATCGAGTGAAACTATTATGTTAATATACTTCTCTGAAGATGTTTAAGTAGCATCATTTTGCATTTATAAAGAGTTAATCGTACTCGAATCATCTTATAAAGAGTTAATTGTACTTGACTTATCTTTCGACTCAATATAGAACGAATCTGAAACTCTTACTGTAACAATTATTATACACGATAAGCAAGTAAAACTTGTTAGAACTATTACTTATGTGTTTTATAACTGGAAACACACAACTTGTAACTATAGTTAGTGGATTTGTTAAGGAATTCGTAGACGATTACTCTTTTCTCTTTCTTTAGTCGTATCTTCTATTAGATTTGTTGAACAATAATAGAATTTTGTTTCCCATCTAAGTGCATACGATCACGTTAAGTGAAATGATTAGGTTAATATACTTGTCTAAAGATGTTTAAGTGGCATCCTTTTACATTTATAAGGAGTTAATCGTACTCGAATCATATTATAAGGAATTAATTATACTTGACTTATCTTTCAACTGAATATAGAACGAATCTGAAACTCTTACTGTAACAATTATTATACACGATAAGCAAGTAAAACTTGTTAGAACTATTACTTATGTGTTTTATAACTGGAAACACACAACTTGTAACTATACTCAGTGGATTTGTTAAGGAATTCGTAGACGATTACTCTTTTCTCTTTCTTTAGTCGTATCTTCTAGTAGATTTGTTGAATAATAATAGTCTTTTGTTTCCCATCTAAGTGCATACGATCACATCGAGTGAAACGATTATGTTAATATACTTCTCTAAAGATGTTTAAGTGGCATCATTTTGCATTTATAAAGAGTTAATCGTACTCGAATCATCTTATAAGGAGTTAATTGTACATGACTTATCTTTCAACGTAACATAGAACGAATCCGAAACTCTTACTGTAACAATTATCGTAAACGATAAGCAAGTAAAACTTGTTAGATCTCTTACTTATGTGTTTTATAACTGGAAACACACAACTTGTAACTATACTTAGTGGATTTGTTATGGAATTCGTAGACGATTACTCTTTTCTCTTTCTTTAGTCGTATCTTCTAGTAGATTTTATGAATAATAATAGTCTTTTGTTTCCCATCTAAGTGCATACGATCACATCGAGTGAAACGATTATGTTAATATACTTCTCTAAAGATGTTTAAGTAGCATCATTTTGCATTTATAAAGAGTTAATTGTACTCGAATTATCTTATAAAGAGTTAATTGTACTTGACTTATCTTTCAACTCAATATAGAACGAATCCAGAACTCTTACTGTAATAATTATCGTAGACGATAAGCAAGTAAAACTTGTTAGAACTATTACTTATGTGTTTTATAACTGGAAACACACAACTTGTAACTATAGTTAGTGGATTTGTTAAGGAATTCGTAGACGATTACTCTTTTCTCTTTCTTTAGTCGTATCTTCTATTAGATTTGTTGAACAATAATAGAATTTTGTTTCCCATCTAAGTGCATACGATCACGTTAAGTGAAATGATTAGGTTAATATACTTCTCTAAAGATGTTTAAGTGGCATCCTTTTGCATTTATAAGGAGTTAATCGTACTCGAATCATATTATAAGGAATTAATTATACTTGACTTATCTTTCAACTCAATATAGAACGAATCTGAAACTCTTACTGTAACAATTATTATACACGATAAGCAAGTAAAACTTGTTAGAACTATTACTTATGTGTTTTATAACTGGAAACACACAACTTGTAACTATACTCAGTGGATTTGTTAAGGAATTCGTAGACGATTACTCTTTTCTCTTTCTTTAGTCGTTTCTTCTAGTAGATTTGTTGAATAATAATAGTCTTTTGTTTCCCATCTAAGTGCATACGATCACATCGAGTGAAACGATTATGTTAATATACTTCTCTAAAGATGTTTAAGTGGCATCATTTTGCATTTATAAAGAGTTAATCGTACTCGAATCATCTTATAAGGAGTTAATTGTACATGACTTATCTTTCAACTCAATATAGAACGAATCTGAAACTCTCACTGTAACAATTATTATACACGATAAGCAAGTAAAACTTGTTAGAACTATTACTTATATGTTTTATAACTGGAAACACACAACTTGTAACTATACTTAGTGGATTTGTTAAGGAATTCGTAGACGATTACTCTTTTCTCTTTCTTTAGTCGTATCTTCTAGTAGATTTTATGAATAATAATAGTCTTTTGTTTCCCATCTAAGTGCATACGATCACATCGAGTGAAACTATTATGTTAATATACTTCTCTAAAGATGTTTAAGTAGCATCATTTTGCATTTATAAAGAGTTAATCGTACTCGAATCATCTTATAAAGAGTTAATTGTACTTGACTTATCTTTCGACTCAATATAGAACGAATCTGAAACTCTTACTGTAACAATTATTATACACGATAAGCAAGTAAAACTTGTTAGAACTATTACTTATGTGTTTTATAACTGGAAACACACAACTTGTAACTATAGTTAGTGGATTTGTTAAGGAATTCGTAGACGATTACTCTTTTCTCTTTCTTTAGTCGTATCTTCTATTAGATTTGTTGAACAATAATAGAATTTTGTTTCCCATCTAAGTGCATACGATCACGTTAAGTGAAATGATTAGGTTAATATACTTGTCTAAAGATGTTTAAGTGGCATCCTTTTGCATTTATAAGGAGTTAATCGTACTCGAATCATATTATAAGGAATTAATTATACTTGACTTATCTTTCAACTCAATATAGAACGAATCTGAAACTCTTACTGTAACAATTATTATACACGATAAGCAAGTAAAACTTGTTAGAACTATTACTTATGTGTTTTATAACTGGAAACACACAACTTGTAACTATACTCAGTGGATTTGTTAAGGAATTCGTAGACGATTACTCTTTTCTCTTTCTTTAGTCGTATCTTCTAGTAGATTTGTTGAATAATAATAGTCTTTTGTTTCCCATCTAAGTGCATACGATCACATCGAGTGAAACGATTATGTTAATATACTTCTCTAAAGATGTTTAAGTGGCATCATTTTGCATTTATAAAGAGTTAATCGTACTCGAATCATCTTATAAGGAGTTAATTGTACATGACTTATCTTTCAACGTAACATAGAACGAATCCGAAACTCTTACTGTAACAATTATCGTAAACGATAAGCAAGTAAAACTTGTTAGATCTCTTACTTATGTGTTTTATAACTGGAAACACACAACTTATAACTATACTTAGTGGATTTGTTATGAAATTCGTAGACGATTACTCTTTTCTCTTTCTTTAGTCGTATCTTCTAGTAGATTTTATGAATAATAATAGTCTTTTGTTTCCCATCTAAGTGCATACGATCACATCGAGTGAAACGATTATGTTAATATACTTCTCTAAAGATGTTTAAGTGGCATCATTTTGCATTTATAAAGAGTTAATTGTACTCGAATCATCTTATAAAGAGTTAATTGTACTTGACTTATCTTTCAACTCAATATAGAACGAATCCAGAACTCTTACTGTAATAATTATCGTAGACGATAAGCAAGTAAAACTTGTTAGAAATCTTACTTATGTGTTTCACAACTGGAAACACACAACTTGTAACTATACTTAGTGGATTTGTTAAGGAATTCGTAGACGATTACTCTTTTCTCTTTCTTTAGTCGTATCTTCTAGTAGATTTTATGAATAATAATAATCTTTTGTTTCCCATCTAAGTGCATACGATCACATCGAGTGAAACGATTATGTTAATATACTTCTCTAAAGATGTTTAAGTGGCATCATTTTGCATTTATAAAGAGTTAATTGTACTCGAATCATCTTATAAAGAGTTAATTGTACTTGACTTATCTTTCAACTCAATATAGAACGAATCCAGAACTCTTACTGTAATAATTATCGTAGACGATAAACAAGTAAAACTTGTTAGAAATCTTACTTATGTGTTTTACAACTGGAAACACACAACTTGTAACTATACTTAGTGGATTTGTTAAGGAATTCGTAGACGATTACTCTTTTCTCTTTCTTTAGTCGTATCTTCTATTAGATTTGTTGAATAATAATAGTCTTTTCTTTCCCATCTAAGTGCATACGATCACATTAAGTGAAAATGATTAGGTTAATATACTTCTCTAAAGATGTTTAAGTGGCATCCTTTTGCATTTATAAAGAGTTAATCGTACTCGAATCATCTTATAAGTAATTAATTATACTTCACTTATCTTTCAACTCAATATAGAACGAATCTGAAACTCTCACTATAACAATTATTATACACAATAAGCAAGTAAAACTTGTTGGAACTATTACTTATATGTTTTATAACTGGAAACACACAACTTGTAACTATACTTAGTGGATTTGTTATGGAATTCGTAGACGATTACTCTTTTCTCTTTCTTTAGTCGTATCTTCTAGTAGATTTTATGAATAATAATAGTCTTTTGTTTCCCATCTAAGTGCATACGATCACATCGAGTGAAACTATTATGTTAATATACTTCTCTAAAGATGTTTAAGTGGCATCATTTTGCATTTATAAAGAGTTAATTGTACTCGAATCATCTTATAAAGAGTTAATTGTACTTGACTTATCTTTCAACTCAATATAGAACGAATCCAGAACTCTTACTGTAATAATTATCGTAGACGATAAGCAAGTAAAACTTGTTAGAAATCTTACTTATGTATTTTACGACTGGAAACACACAACTTGTAACTATACTTAGTGGATTTGTTAAGAAATTCGTAGACGATTACTCTTTTCTCTTTCTTTAGTCGTATCTTCTATTAGATTTGTTGAATAATAATAGTCTTTTCTTTTCCATCTAAGTGCATACGATCACATTTAGTGAAATGATTAGGTTAATATACTTCTCTAAAGATGTTTAAGTGGCATCCTTTTGCATTTATAAAAAGTTAATCGTACTCGAATCATCTTATAAGTAATTAATTATACTTGACTTATCTTTCAACTCAATATAGAACGAATCTGAAACTCTCACTATAACAATTATTATACACGATAAGCAAGTAAAACTTGTTAGAACTATTACTTATATGTTTTATAACTGGAAACACACAACTTGTAACTATACTTAGTGGATTTGTTATGGAATTCGTAGACGATTACTCTTTTCTCTTTCTTTAGTCGTATCTTCTAGTAGATTTTATGAATAATAATAGTCTTTTGTTTCCCATCTAAGTGCATACGATCACATCGAGTGAAACTATTATGTTAATATACTTCTCTAAAGATGTTTAAGTGGCATCATTTTGCATTTATAAAGAGTTAATTGTACTCGAATCATCTTATAAAGAGTTAATTGTACTTGACTTATCTTTCAACTCAATATAGAACGAATCCAGAACTCTTACTGTAATAATTATCGTAGACGATAAGCAAGTAAAACTTGTTAGAAATCTTACTTATGTATTTTACGACTGGAAACACACAACTTGTAACTATACTTAGTGGATTTGTTAAGAAATTCGTAGACGATTACTCTTTTCTCTTTCTTTAGTCGTATCTTCTATTAGATTTGTTGAATAATAATAGTCTTTTCTTTTCCATCTAAGTGCATACGATCACATTTAGTGAAATGATTAGGTTAATATACTTCTCTAAAGATGTTTAAGTGGCATCCTTTTGCATTTATAAAAAGTTAATCGTACTCGAATCATCTTATAAGTAATTAATTATACTTGACTTATCTTTCAACTCAATATAGAACGAATCTGAAACTCTCACTATAACAATTATTATACACGATAAGCAAGTAAAACTTGTTAGAACTATTACTTATATGTTTTATAACTGGAAACACACAACTTGTAACTATACTTAGTGGATTTGTTATGGAATTCGTAAACGATTACTCTTTTCTCTTTCTTTAGTCGTATCTTCTAGTAGATTTTATGAATAATAATAGTCTTTTGTTTCCCATCTAAGTGCATACGATCACATCGAGTGAAACTATTATGTTAATATACTTCTCTAAAGATGTTTAAGTAGCATCATTTTGCTTTTATAAAGAGTTAATCGTATTCGAATCATCTTATAAAGAGTTAATTGTACTTGACTTATCTTTCAACTCAATATAGAACGAATCCTGAACTCTTACTGTAATAATTATCGTAGACGATAAGCAAGTATAACTTGTTAGGAATCTTACTTATGTGTTTTATAACTGGAAACACACAACTTGTAACTATAGTTAGTGGATTTGTTAAAGAATTCGTAGACGATTACTCTTTTCTCTTTCTTTAGTCGTATCTTCTATTAGATTTGTTGAATAATAATAGTCTTTTGTTTCCCATCTAAGTGCATACGATCACGTTAAGTGAAATGATTAGGTTAATATACTTCTCTAAAGATGTTTAAGTGGCATCCTTTTACATTTATAAGGAGTTAATCATACTCGAATCATATTATAAGGAATTAATTATACTTGACTTATCTTTCAACTCAATATAGAACGAATCTGAAACTCTTACTGTAACAATTATTATACACGATAAGCAAGTAAAACTTGTTAGAACTATTACTTATGTGTTTTATAACTGGAAACACACAACTTGTAACTATACTCAGTGGATTTGTTAAGGAATACGTAGACGATTACTCTTTTCTCTTTCTTTAGTCGTATCTTCTATTAGATTTGTTGAATAATAATAGTCTTTTCTTTCCCATCTAAGTGCATACGATCACATTAAGTAAAATGATTAGGTTAATATACTTCTCTAAAGATGTTTAAGTGGCATCCTTTTGCATTTATAAAGAGTTAATCGTACTCGAATCATCTTATAACGAATTAATTATACTTGACTTATCTTTCAACTCAATATAGAACGAATCTGAAACTCTTACTGTAACAATTATTATACACGATAAGCAAGTAAAACTTGTTAGAACTATTACTTATGTGTTTTATAACTGGAAACACACAACTTGTAACTATATTTAGTGGATTTGTTATGGAATTCGTAGACGATTACTCTTTTCTCTTTGTTTAGTCGTATCTTTTAGTAGATTTTAATAATAATAATAGTCTTTTGTTTCCCATCTAAGTGCATACGATCACATCGAGTGAAACGATTATGTTAATATACTTCTCTAAAGATGTTTAAGTAGCATCATTTTGCATTTATATAGAGTTAATCGTATTCGAATCATCTTATAAAGAGTTAATTGTACTTGACTTATCTTTCAACTCAATATAGAACGAATCCTGAACTCTTACTGTAATAATTATCGTAGACGATAAGCAAGTAAAACTTGTTAGGAATCTTACTTATGTGTTTTAGAACTGGAAACACACAACTTGTAACTATAGTTAGTGGATTTGTTAAAGAATTCGTAGACGATTACTCTTTTCTCTTTCTTTAGTCGTATCTTCTAGTAGATTTTATGAATAATAATAGTCTTTTGTTTCCCATCTAAGTGCATACGATCACATCGAGTGAAACGATTATGTTAATATACTTCTCTAAAGATGTTTAAGTAGCATCATTTTGCATTTATAAAGAGTTAATCGTACTCGAATCATCTTATAAAGAGTTAATTGTACTTGACTTATCTTTCGACTCAATATAGAACGAATCTGAAACTCTTACTGTAACAATTATTATACACGATAAGCAAGTAAAACTTGTTAGAACTATTACTTATGTGTTTTATAACTGGAAACACACAACTTGTAACTATAGTTAGTGGATTTGTTAAGGAATTCGTAGACGATTACTCTTTTCTCTTTCTTTAGTCGTATCTTCTATTAGATTTGTTGAACAATAATAGAATTTTGTTTCCCATCTAAGTGCATACGATCACGTTAAGTGAAATGATTAGGTTAATATACTTGTCTAAAGATGTTTAAGTGGCATCCTTTTACATTTATAAGGAGTTAATCGTACTCGAATCATATTATAAGGAATTAATTATACTTGACTTATCTTTCAACTCAATATAGAACGAATCTGAAACTCTTACTGTAACAATTATTATACACGATAAGCAAGTAAAACATGTTAGAACTATTACTTATGTGTTTTATAACTGGAAACACAAAACTTGTAACTATACTCAGTGGATTTGTTAAGGAATTCGTAGACGATTACTCTTTTCTCTTTCTTTAGTCGTATCTTCTAGTAGATTTGTTGAATAATAATAGTCTTTTGTTTCCCATCTAAGTGCATACGATCACATCGAGTGAAACGATTATGTTAATATACTTCTCTAAAGATGTTTAAGTGGCATCATTTTGCATTTATAAAGAGTTAATCGTACTCGAATCATCTTATAAGGAGTTAATTGTACATGACTTATCTTTCAACGTAACATAGAACGAATCCGAAACTCTTACTGTAACAATTATCGTAAACG
>CM053645.1:37416364-37471364 GCA_028654395.1 Scutellaria barbata | reverse complement strand
TTATAAATGCAAAATGATGCTACTTAAACATCTTTAGAGAGTATATTAACTAATCATTTCATCGATGTGATCGTATGCACTTAGATGGGAAACAAAAGACTATTATTATTCACAAATCTATAGAAGATACGACTAAGAAAAGAGAAAAGAGTAATCGTCTACGAATTCCATAACAAATCCACTAAGTATAGTTACAAGTTGTGTGTTTCCAGTTATAAAAACATATAAGTATAGTTCTAACAAGTTTTACTTGCTTATCGTGTATAATAATTATTACAGTGAGAGTTTCAGATTCGTTCTATATTGAGTTGAAAGATAAGTCAAGTATAATTAATTCCTTATAAGATGATTCGAGTACGATTAACTCTTTATAAATGCAAAAGGATGCCACTTAAACATCTTTAGAGAAGTATATTAACCTAATCATTTCATTAATGTGATCGTATGCACTTAGATGGGAAAGAAAAGACTATTATTATTCAACAAATCTATAGAAGATACGACTAAAGAAAGAGAAAAGAGTAATCGTCTACGAATTCCTTAACAAATCCACTAAGTATAGTTACAAGTTGTGTGTTTCCAGTTGTAAAACACATAAGTAAGATTTCTAACAAGTTTTACTTGCTTATCGTCTACGATAATTTTACAGTAAGAGTTCAGGATTCGTTCTATATTGAGTTGAAAGATAAGTCAAGTACAATTAACTCTTTATAAGATGATTCGAGTACGATTAACTCTTTATAAATGCAAAATGATGCACTTAAACATCTTTAGAGAAGTATATTAACATAATAGTTTCACTCGATGTGATCGTATGCACTTAGATGGGAAACAAAGACTATTATTATTCATAAAATCTACTAGAAGATACGACTAAAGAAAGAGAAAAGAGTAATCGTCTACGAATTCCATAACAAATCCACTAAGTATAGTTAAGTTGTGTGTTTCAGTTATAAAACATATAAGTAATAGTTCTAACAAGTTTTACTTGCTTATCGTGTTAATAATTGTTATTGTGAGAGTTTCAGATTCGTTCTATATTGAGTTGAAAGATAAGTCAAGTAATTATTACTTATAAGATGATTCGAGTACGATTAACTCTTTATAAATGCAAAATGATGCCACTTAAACATCTTTAGAGAAGTATATTAACTAATCGTTTCACTTAATGTGATCGTATGCACTTAGATGGGAAACAAAAGACTATTATTATTCAAAAATCTATAGAAGATACGACTAAAGAAAGAGAAAAGAGTAATCGTCTACGAATTCCTTAACAAATCCACTAAGTATAGTTACAAGTTGTGTGTTTCCAGTTATAAAACACATAAGTAAGATTTCTAACAAGTTTTACTTGCTTATCGTCTGATATAATTATTACAGTAAGAGTTTCAGATTCGTTCTATATTGAGTTGAAAGATAAGTCAAGTACAATTAATTTTATAAGATGATTCGAGTACGATTAACTCTTTATAAATGCAAAATGATGCCACTTAAACATCTTTAGAGAAGTATTAACTAATAATCAGTTTCTTCGATGTGATCGTATGCACTTAGATGGGAAACAAAAGACTATTATTATTCATAAAATCTATAGAAGATACGACTAAAGAAAGAGAAAAGAGTAATCGTCTACGAATTCCTTAACAAATCCACTAAGTATAGTTACAAGTTGTGTGTTTCCAGTTATAAAACACATAAGTAAGATTTCTAACAAGTTTTACTTGCTTATCGTATACGTAATTGTTACAGTAAGAGTTTCGGATTCGTTCTATATTGAGTTGAAAGATAAGTCAAGTACAATTAACTCTTTATAAGATGATTCGAGTACGATTAACTCTTTATAAATGCAAAATGATGCACTTAAACATCTTTAGAGAAGTATATTAACATAATCGTTTCACTCGATGTGATCGTATGCACTTAGATGGGAAACAAAAGACTATTATTATTCATAAAATCTACTAGAAGATACGACTAAAGAAAGAGAAAAGAGTAATCGTCTACGAATTCCATAACAAATCCACTAAGTATAGTTACAAGTTGTGTGTTTCCAGTTATAAAACACATAAGTATAGTTCTAACAAGTTTTACTTGCTTATCGTATAATAATTTTACAGTAAGAGTTCAGATTCGTTCTATATTGAGTTGAAAGATAAGTCAAGTAATTAACTCTTTATAAGATGATTCGAGTACGATTAACTCTTTATAAATGCAAAATGATGCCACTTAAACATCTTTAGAGAAGTATATTAACTAATCGTTTCACTCGATGTGATCGTATGCACTTAGATGGGAAACAAAAGACTATTATTATTCATAAAATCTACTAGAAGATACGACTAAAGAAAGAGAAAAGAGTAATCGTCTACGAATTCCTTAACAAATCCACTAAGTATAGTTACAAGTTGTGTGTTTCCAGTTATAAAACATATAAGTATAGTTCTAACAAGTTTTACTTGCTTATCGTAATATTATTAGTAGAGTTCGATTCGTTCTATATTGAGTTGAAAGATAAGTCAAGTACAATTAACTCTTATAAGATGATTCGAGTACGATTAACTCTTTATAAATGCAAAATGATGCCACTTAAACATCTTTAGAGAAGTATATTAACATAATCGTTTCACTCGATGTGATCGTATGCACTTAGATGGGAAACAAAAGACTATTATTATTCATAAATCTACTAGAAGATACGACTAAAGAAAGAGAAAAGAGTAATCGTCTACGAATTCCTTAACAAATCCACTAAGTATAGTTACAAGTTGTGTGTTTCCAGTGTAAAACACATAAGTAAGATTTCTAACAAGTTTTACTTGCTTATCGTTAATAATTATTATGTGAGAGTTTCAGATTCGTTCTATATTGAGTTGAAAGATAAGTCAAGTACAATTAACTCTTTATAAGATGATTCGAGTACGATTAACTCTTTATAAATGCAAAATGATGCCACTTAAACATCTTTAGAGAAGTATATTAACATAATCGTTTCACTCGATGTGATCGTATGCACTTAGATGGGAAACAAAAGACTATTATTATTCATAAAATCTACTAGAAGATACGACTAAAGAAAGAGAAAAGAGTAATCGTCTACGAATTCCTTAACAAATCCACTAAGTATAGTTACAAGTTGTGTGTTTCCAGTTAAAACACATAAGTAGATTTCTAACAAGTTTTACTTGCTTATCGTACGATAATTGTTACAGTAAGAGTTTCAGATTCGTTCTATATTGAGTTGAAAGATAAGTCAAGTACAATTAACTCTTATAAGATGATTCGAGTACGATTAACTCTTTATAAATGCAAAATGATGCCACTTAAACATCTTTAGAGAAGTATATTAACATAATCGTTTCACTCGATGTGATCGTATGCACTTAGATGGGAAACAAAAGACTATTATTATTCATAAAATCTACTAGAAGATACGACTAAAGAAAGAGAAAAGAGTAATCGTCTACGAATTCCTTAACAAATCCACTAAGTATAGTTACAAGTTGTGTGTTTCCAGTTATAAAACATAAGTAATAGTTCTAACAAGTTTTACTTGCTTATCGTGTATAATAATTGTTACAGTGAGAGTTTCAGATTCGTTCTATATTGAGTTGAAAGATAAGTCAAGTATAATTAATTCTTATAAGATGATTCGAGTACGATTAACTCTTTATAAATGCAAAATGATGCCACTTAAACATCTTTAGAGAAGTATATTAACTAATCGTTTCACTAATGTGATCGTATGCACTTAGATGGGAAAAAAAGACTATTATTATTCAACAAATCTATAGAAGATACGACTAAAGAAAGAGAAAAGAGTAATCGTCTACGAATTCCTTAACAAATCCACTAAGTATAGTTACAAGTTGTGTGTTTCCAGTTGTAAAACACATAAGTAAGATTTCTAACAAGTTTTACTTGCTTATCGTCTACGATAATTATTACAGTAAGAGTTCGGATTCGTTCTATATTGAGTTGAAAGATAAGTCAAGTACAATTAACTCTTTATAAGATGATTCGAGTACGATTAACTCTTTATAAATGCAAAATGATGCCACTTAAACATCTTTAGAGAAGTATATTAACATAATCGTTTCACTCGATGTGATCGTATGCACTTAGATGGGAAACAAAAGACTATTATTATTCATAAAATCTACTAGAAGATACGACTAAAGAAAGAGAAAAGAGTAATCGTCTACGAATTCCTTAACAAATCCACTAAGTATAGTTACAAGTTGTGTGTTTCCAGTTTAAAACACATAAGTAAGATTTCTAACAAGTTTTACTTGCTTATCGTTACGATAATTGTTACAGTAAGAGTTTCAGATTCGTTCTATATTGAGTTGAAAGATAAGTCAAGTAATTAACTCTTTATAAGATGATTCGAGTACGATTAACTCTTTATAAATGCAAAATGATGCCACTTAAACATCTTTAGAGAAGTATATTAACATAATATTTCACTCGATGTGATCGTATGCACTTAGATGGGAAACAAAAGACTATTATTATTCATAAAATCTACTAGAAGATACGACTAAAGAAAGAGAAAAGAGTAATCGTCTACGAATTCCTTAACAAATCCACTAAGTATAGTTACAAGTTGTGTGTTTCCAGTTTAAAACATAAGTAATAGTTCTAACAAGTTTTACTTGCTTATCGTGTATAATATTGTTACAGTAAGAGTTTGGATTCGTTCTATATTGAGTTGAAAGATAAGTCAAGTATAATTAACTCTTTATAAGATGATTCGAGTACGATTAACTCTTTATAAATGCAAAATGATGCCACTTAAACATCTTTAGAGAAGTATATTAACTAATATTTCACTCGATGTGATCGTATGCACTTAGATGGGAAAAAAGACTATTATTATTCAACAAAATCTATAGAAGATACGACTAAAGAAAGAGAAAAGAGTAATCGTCTACGAATTCCTTAACAAATCCACTAAGTATAGTTACAAGTTGTGTGTTTCCAGTTTAAAACACATAAGTAAGATTTCTAACAAGTTTTACTTGCTTATCGTCTACGATAATTATTACAGTAAGAGTTTCAGATTCGTTCTATATTGAGTTGAAAGATAAGTCAAGTACAATTAACTTATAAGATGATTCGAGTACGATTAACTCTTTATAAATGCAAAATGATGCCACTTAAACATCTTTAGAGAAGTATATTAACATAATCGTTTCACTCGATGTGATCGTATGCACTTAGATGGGAAACAAAAGACTATTATTATTCATAAAATCTACTAGAAGATACGACTAAAGAAAGAGAAAAGAGTAATCGTCTACGAATTCCTTAACAAATCCACTAAGTATAGTTACAAGTTGTGTGTTTCCAGTTGTAAAACACATAAGTAAGATTTCTAACAAGTTTTACTTGCTTATCGTCTACGATAATTATTACAGTAAGAGTTTCGGATTCGTTCTATGTTACGTTGAAATATAAGTCAAGTACAATTAACTCTTTATAAGATGATTCGAGTACGATTAACTCTTTATAAATGCAAAATGATGCCACTTAAACATCTTTAGAGAAGTATATTAACATAATCGTTTCACTCGATGTGATCGTATGCACTTAGATGGGAAACAAAAGACTATTATTATTCATAAAATCTACTAGAAGATACGACTAAAGAAAGAGAAAAGAGTAATCGTCTACGAATTCCTTAACAAATCCACTAAGTATAGTTACAAGTTGTGTGTTTCCAGTTATAAAACACATAAGTAATAGTTCTAACAAGTTTTACTTGCTTATCGTGTATAATAATTGTTACAGTAAGAGTTTCAGATTCGTTCTATATTGAGTTGAAAGATAAGTCAAGTACAATTAATTCTTTATAAGATGATTCGAGTACGATTAACTCTTTATAAATGCAAATGATGCACTTAAACATCTTTAGAGAAGTATATTAACTAATCGTTTCACTCGATGTGATCGTATGCACTTAGATGGGAAACAAAAGACTATTATTATTCAAAAATCTATAGAAGATACGACTAAAGAAAGAGAAAAGAGTAATCGTCTACGAATTCCTTAACAAATCCACTAAGTATAGTTACAAGTTGTGTGTTTCCAGTTTAAAACACATAAGTAGATTTCTAACAAGTTTTACTTGCTTATCGTCTACGATAATTATTACAGTAAGAGTTCTGGATTCGTTCTATATTGAGTTGAAAGATAAGTCAAGTACAATTAACTCTTTATAAGATGATTCGAGTACGATTAACTCTTTATAAATGCAAAATGATGCCACTTAAACATCTTTAGAGAAGTATATTAACATAATCGTTTCACTCGATGTGATCGTATGCACTTAGATGGGAAACAAAAGACTATTATTATTCATAAAATCTACTAGAAGATACGACTAAAGAAAGAGAAAAGAGTAATCGTCTACGAATTCCTTAACAAATCCACTAAGTATAGTTACAAGTTGTGTGTTTCCAGTTGTAAAACACATAAGTAAGATTTCTAACAAGTTTTACTTGCTTATCGTCTACGATAATTATTACAGTAAGAGTTCGGATTCGTTCTATATTGAGTTGAAAGATAAGTCAAGTACAATTAACTCTTTATAAGATGATTCGAGTACGATTAACTCTTTATAAATGCAAAATGATGCCACTTAAACATCTTTAGAGAAGTATATTAACATAATCGTTTCACTCGATGTGATCGTATGCACTTAGATGGGAAACAAAAGACTATTATTATTCATAAAATCTACTAGAAGATACGACTAAAGAAAGAGAAAAGAGTAATCGTCTACGAATTCCTTAACAAATCCACTAAGTATAGTTACAAGTTGTGTGTTTCCAGTTGTAAAACACATAAGTAAGATTTCTAACAAGTTTTACTTGCTTATCGTCTACGATAATTATTACAGTAAGAGTTCAGGATTCGTTCTATATTGAGTTGAAAGATAAGTCAAGTACAATTAACTCTTTATAAGATGATTCGAGTACGATTAACTCTTTATAAATGCAAAATGATGCCACTTAAACATCTTTAGAGAAGTATATTAACATAATAGTTTCACTCGATGTGATCGTATGCACTTAGATGGGAAACAAAAGACTATTATTATTCATAAAATCTACTAGAAGATACGACTAAAGAAAGAGAAAAGAGTAATCGTCTACGAATTCCTTAACAAATCCACTAAGTATAGTTACAAGTTGTGTGTTTCCAGTTGTAAAACACATAAGTAAGATTTCTAACAAGTTTTACTTGCTTATCGTCTACGATAATTATTACAGTAAGAGTTCAGGATTCGTTCTATATTGAGTTGAAAGATAAGTCAAGTACAATTAACTCTTTATAAGATGATTCGAGTACGATTAACTCTTTATAAATGCAAAATGATGCTTAAACATCTTTAGAGAAGTATATTAACATAATAGTTTCACTCGATGTGATCGTATGCACTTAGATGGGAAACAAAAGACTATTATTATTCATAAAATCTACTAGAAGATACGACTAAAGAAAGAGAAAAGAGTAATCGTCTACGAATTCCTTAACAAATCCACTAAGTATAGTTACAAGTTGTGTGTTTCCAGTTATAAAACATAAGTAATAGTTCTAACAAGTTTTACTTGCTTATCGTGTATAATAATTGTTACAGTAAGAGTTTCAGATTCGTTCTATATTGAGTTGAAAGATAAGTCAAGTATAATTAATTTTATAAGATGATTCGAGTACGATTAACTCTTTATAAATGCAAAAGGATGCCACTTAAACATCTTTAGAGAAGTATATTAACTAATCGTTTCACTAATGTGATCGTATGCACTTAGATGGGAAAAAAAGACTATTATTATTCAACAAATCTATAGAAGATACGACTAAAGAAAGAGAAAAGAGTAATCGTCTACGAATTCCTTAACAAATCCACTAAGTATAGTTACAAGTTGTGTGTTTCCAGTTGTAAAACACATAAGTAAGATTTCTAACAAGTTTTACTTGCTTATCGTCTACGATAATTATTACAGTAAGAGTTCTGGATTCGTTCTATATTGAGTTGAAAGATAAGTCAAGTACAATTAACTCTTTATAAGATGATTCGAGTACATTAACTCTTTATAAATGCAAAATGATGCCACTTAAACATCTTTAGAGAAGTATATTAACATAATCGTTTCACTCGATGTGATCGTATGCACTTAGATGGGAAACAAAAGACTATTATTATTCATAAAATCTACTAGAAGATACGACTAAAGAAAGAGAAAAGAGTAATCGTCTACGAATTCCTTAACAAATCCACTAAGTATAGTTACAAGTTGTGTGTTTCCAGTTGTAAAACACATAAGTAAGATTTCTAACAAGTTTTACTTGCTTATCGTCTACGATAATTATTACAGTAAGAGTTCAGGATTCGTTCTATATTGAGTTGAAAGATAAGTCAAGTACAATTAACTCTTTATAAGATGATTCGAGTACGATTAACTCTTTATAAATGCAAAATGATGCACTTAAACATCTTTAGAGAAGTATATTAACATAATAGTTTCACTCGATGTGATCGTATGCACTTAGATGGGAAACAAAAGACTATTATTATTCATAAAATCTACTAGAAGATACGACTAAAGAAAGAGAAAAGAGTAATCGTCTACGAATTCCATAACAAATCCACTAAGTATAGTTACAAGTTGTGTGTTTCCAGTTATAAAACATATAAGTAATAGTTCTAACAAGTTTTACTTGCTTATCGTGTATAATAATTGTTATAGTAAGAGTTTCAGATTCGTTCTATATTGAGTTGAAAGATAAGTCAAGTATAATTAATTACTTATAAGATGATTCGAGTACGATTAACTCTTTATAAATGCAAAAGGATGCCACTTAAACATCTTTAGAGAAGTATATTAACCTAATCATTTCACTTAATGTGATCGTATGCACTTAGATGGGAAAGAAAAGACTATTATTATTCAACAAATCTAATAGAAGATACGACTAAAGAAAGAGAAAAGAGTAATCGTCTACGAATTCCTTAACAAATCCACTAAGTATAGTTACAAGTTGTGTGTTTCCAGTGTAAAACACATAAGTAAGATTTCTAACAAGTTTTACTTGCTTATCGTCTACGATAATTATTACAGTAAGAGTTCGGATTCGTTCTATATTGAGTTGAAAGATAAGTCAAGTACAATTAACTTTTATAAGATGATTCGAGTACGATTAACTCTTTATAAATGCAAAATGATGCCACTTAAACATCTTTAGAGAAGTATATTAACATAATCGTTTCACTCGATGTGATCGTATGCACTTAGATGGGAAACAAAAGACTATTATTATTCATAAAATCTACTAGAAGATACGACTAAAGAAAGAGAAAAGAGTAATCGTCTACGAATTCCTTAACAAATCCACTAAGTATAGTTACAAGTTGTGTGTTTCCAGTTGTAAAACACATAAGTAAGATTTCTAACAAGTTTTACTTGCTTATCGTCTACGATAATTATTACAGTAAGAGTTTCAGATTCGTTCTATATTGAGTTGAAAGATAAGTCAAGTACAATTAACTCTTTATAAGATGATTCGAGTACGATTAACTCTTTATAAATGCAAAATGATGCCACTTAAACATCTTTAGAGAAGTATATTAACATAATAGTTTCACTCGATGTGATCGTATGCACTTAGATGGGAAACAAAAGACTATTATTATTCATAAAATCTACTAGAAGATACGACTAAAGAAAGAGAAAAGAGTAATCGTCTACGAATTCCTTAACAAATCCACTAAGTATAGTTACAAGTTGTGTGTTTCCAGTTTAAAAACATAAGTAATAGTTCTAACAAGTTTTACTTGCTTATCGTGTATAATAATTGTTACAGTAAGAGTTTCAGATTCGTTCTATATTGAGTTGAAAGATAAGTCAAGTAATTAATTTTATAAGATGATTCGAGTACGATTAACTCTTTATAAATGCAAAATGATGCCACTTAAACATCTTTAGAGAAGTATATTAACATAATCGTTTCACTCGATGTGATCGTATGCACTTAGATGGGAAAAAAAGACTATTATTATTCAAAAATCTATAGAAGATACGACTAAAGAAAGAGAAAAGAGTAATCGTCTACGAATTCCTTAACAAATCCACTAAGTATAGTTACAAGTTGTGTGTTTCCAGTTGTAAAACACATAAGTAAGATTTCTAACAAGTTTTACTTGCTTATCGTCTACGATAATTATTACAGTAAGAGTTCTGGATTCGTTCTATATTGAGTTGAAAGATAAGTCAAGTACAATTAACTTTTATAAGATGATTCGAGTACGATTAACTCTTTATAAATGCAAAATGATGCCACTTAAACATCTTTAGAGAAGTATATTAACATAATCGTTTCACTCGATGTGATCGTATGCACTTAGATGGGAAACAAAAGACTATTATTATTCAAAATCTACTAGAAGATACGACTAAAGAAAGAGAAAAGAGTAATCGTCTACGAATTCCTTAACAAATCCACTAAGTATAGTTACAAGTTGTGTGTTTCCAGTTATAAAACACATAAGTAAGATTTCTAACAAGTTTTACTTGCTTATCGTCTACGATAATTATTACAGTAAGAGTTTCAGATTCGTTCTATATTGAGTTGAAAGATAAGTCAAGTACAATTAACTCTTATAAGATGATTCGAGTACGATTAACTCTTTATAAATGCAAAATGATGCCACTTAAACATCTTTAGAGAAGTATATTAACTAATCGTTTCACTCGATGTGATCGTATGCACTTAGATGGGAAACAAAAGACTATTATTATTCATAAAATCTACTAGAAGATACGACTAAAGAAAGAGAAAAGAGTAATCGTCTACGAATTCCTTAACAAATCCACTAAGTATAGTTACAAGTTGTGTGTTTCCAGTTAAAACACATAAGTAAAGATTTCTAACAAGTTTTACTTGCTTATCGTTACGATAATTATTACAGTAAGAGTTTCGGATTCGTTCTATATTGAGTTGAAAGATAAGTCAAGTACAATTAACCTTATAAGATGATTCGAGTACGATTAACTCTTTATAAATGCAAAATGATGCCACTTAAACATCTTTAGAGAAGTATATTAACATAATCGTTTCACTCGATGTGATCGTATGCACTTAGATGGGAAACAAAAGACTATTATTATTCATAAAATCTACTAGAAGATACGACTAAAGAAAGAGAAAAGAGTAATCGTCTACGAATTCCTTAACAAATCCACTAAGTATAGTTACAAGTTGTGTGTTTCCAGTTAAAACACATAAGTAATAGTTCTAACAAGTTTTACTTGCTTATCGTATAATAATTGTTACAGTAAGAGTTTCAGATTCGTTCTATATTGAGTTGAAAGATAAGTCAAGTACAATTAACTCTTATAAGATGATTCGAGTACGATTAACTCTTTATAAATGCAAAATGATGCCACTTAAACATCTTTAGAGAAGTATATTAACTAATCATTTCACTCGATGTGATCGTATGCACTTAGATGGGAAACAAAAATTATTATTCAAAAATCTACTAGAAGATACGACTAAAGAAAGAGAAAAGAGTAATCGTCTACGAATTCCTTAACAAATCCACTAAGTATAGTTACAAGTTGTGTGTTTCCAGTTATAAAACATATAAGTAATAGTTCTAACAAGTTTTACTTGCTTATCGTGTATAATAATTGTTACAGTAAGAGTTTCAGATTCGTTCTATATTGAGTTGAAAGATAAGTCAAGTATAATTAATTCTTATAAGATGATTCGAGTACGATTAACTCTTTATAAATGCAAAAGGATGCCACTTAAACATCTTTAGAGAAGTATATTAACCTAATCGTTTCACTTAATGTGATCGTATGCACTTAGATGGGAAAGAAAAGACTATTATTATTCAACAAATCTAATAGAAGATACGACTAAAGAAAGAGAAAAGAGTAATCGTCTACGAATTCCTTAACAAATCCACTAAGTATAGTTACAAGTTGTGTGTTTCCAGTTGTAAAACACATAAGTAAGATTTCTAACAAGTTTTACTTGCTTATCGTCTACGATAATTATTACAGTAAGAGTTCTGGATTCGTTCTATATTGAGTTGAAAGATAAGTCAAGTACAATTAACTCTTTATAAGATGATTCGAGTACGATTAACTCTTTATAAATGCAAAATGATGCCACTTAAACATCTTTAGAGAAGTATATTAACATAATCGTTTCACTCGATGTGATCGTATGCACTTAGATGGGAAACAAAAGACTATTATTATTCATAAAATCTACTAGAAGATACGACTAAAGAAAGAGAAAAGAGTAATCGTCTACGAATTCCTTAACAAATCCACTAAGTATAGTTACAAGTTGTGTGTTTCCAGTTTAAAACACAAGTAAGATTTCTAACAAGTTTTACTTGCTTATCGTCTACGATAATTATTACAGTAAGAGTTCGGATTCGTTCTATATTGAGTTGAAAGATAAGTCAAGTACAATTAACTCTTATAAGATGATTCGAGTACGATTAACTCTTTATAAATGCAAAATGATGCCACTTAAACATCTTTAGAGAAGTATATTAACATAATCGTTTCACTCGATGTGATCGTATGCACTTAGATGGGAAACAAAAGACTATTATTATTCATAAAATCTACTAGAAGATACGACTAAAGAAAGAGAAAAGAGTAATCGTCTACGAATTCCTTAACAAATCCACTAAGTATAGTTACAAGTTGTGTGTTTCCAGTTATAAAACATATAAGTAATAGTTCTAACAAGTTTTACTTGCTTATCGTGTATAATAATTGTTACAGTAAGAGTTTCAGATTCGTTCTATATTGAGTTGAAAGATAAGTCAAGTAATTAATTCTTATAAGATGATTCGAGTACGATTAACTCTTTATAAATGCAAAAGGATGCCACTTAAACATCTTTAGAGAAGTATATTAACCTAATCGTTTCACTCGATGTGATCGTATGCACTTAGATGGGAAAAAAAGACTATTATTATTCAAAAATCTATAGAAGATACGACTAAAGAAAGAGAAAAGAGTAATCGTCTACGAATTCCTTAACAAATCCACTAAGTATAGTTACAAGTTGTGTGTTTCCAGTTGTAAAACACATAAGTAAGATTTCTAACAAGTTTTACTTGCTTATCGTCTACGATAATTATTACAGTAAGAGTTCTGGATTCGTTCTATATTGAGTTGAAAGATAAGTCAAGTACAATTAACTCTTTATAAGATGATTCGAGTACAATTAACTCTTTATAAATGCAAAATGATGCCACTTAAACATCTTTAGAGAAGTATATTAACATAATCGTTTCACTCGATGTGATCGTATGCACTTAGATGGGAAACAAAAGACTATTATTATTCATAAAATCTACTAGAAGATACGACTAAAGAAAGAGAAAAGAGTAATCGTCTACGAATTCCTTAACAAATCCACTAAGTATAGTTACAAGTTGTGTGTTTCCAGTTATAAAACACATAAGTAAGAGTTCTAACAAGTTTTACTTGCTTATCGTTACGATAATTGTTACAGTAAGAGTTTCGGATTCGTTCTATATTGAGTTGAAAGATAAGTCAAGTACAATTAACTCTTATAAGATGATTCGAGTACGATTAACTCTTTATAAATGCAAAATGATGCCACTTAAACATCTTTAGAGAAGTATATTAACATAATCGTTTCACTCGATGTGATCGTATGCACTTAGATGGGAAACAAAAGACTATTATTATTCAAAAATCTACTAGAAGATACGACTAAAGAAAGAGAAAAGAGTAATCGTCTACGAATTCCTTAACAAATCCACTAAGTATAGTTACAAGTTGTGTGTTTCCAGTTATAAAACACATAAGTAATAGTTCTAACAAGTTTTACTTGCTTATCGTGTATAATAATTGTTACAGTAAGAGTTTCAGATTCGTTCTATATTGAGTTGAAAGATAAGTCAAGTACAATTAATTCTTATAAGATGATTCGAGTACGATTAACTCTTTATAAATGCAAAATGATGCCACTTAAACATCTTTAGAGAAGTATATTAACTAATCATTTCACTAATGTGATCGTATGCACTTAGATGGGAAACAAAAGACTATTATTATTCAACAAATCTAATAGAAGATACGACTAAAGAAAGAGAAAAGAGTAATCGTCTACGAATTCCTTAACAAATCCACTAAGTATAGTTACAAGTTGTGTGTTTCCAGTTAAAAACACATAAGTAATAGTTCTAACAAGTTTTACTTGCTTATCGTTAATAATTGTTACAGTAAGAGTTTCAGATTCGTTCTATATTGAGTTGAAAGATAAGTCAAGTACAATTAACTCTTTATAAGATGATTCGAGTACGATTAACTCTTTATAAATGCAAAATGATGCCACTTAAACATCTTTAGAGAAGTATATTAACATAATAGTTTCACTCGATGTGATCGTATGCACTTAGATGGGAAACAAAAGACTATTATTATTCATAAAATCTACTAGAAGATACGACTAAAGAAAGAGAAAAGAGTAATCGTCTACGAATTCCTTAACAAATCCACTAAGTATAGTTACAAGTTGTGTGTTTCCAGTTATAAAACATATAAGTAATAGTTCTAACAAGTTTTACTTGCTTATCGTGTATAATAATTGTTACAGTAAGAGTTTCAGATTCGTTCTATATTGAGTTGAAAGATAAGTCAAGTATAATTAATTACTTATAAGATGATTCGAGTACGATTAACTCTTTATAAATGCAAAAGGATGCCACTTAAACATCTTTAGAGAAGTATATTAACCTAATCATTTCACTTAATGTGATCGTATGCACTTAGATGGGAAACAAAAGACTATTATTATTCAACAAATCTATAGAAGATACGACTAAAGAAAGAGAAAAGAGTAATCGTCTACGAATTCCTTAACAAATCCACTAAGTATAGTTACAAGTTGTGTGTTTCCAGTTGTAAAACACATAAGTAAGATTTCTAACAAGTTTTACTTGCTTATCGTCTACGATAATTATTACAGTAAGAGTTCAGGATTCGTTCTATATTGAGTTGAAAGATAAGTCAAGTACAATTAACTCTTTATAAGATGATTCGAGTACAATTAACTCTTTATAAATGCAAAATGATGCCACTTAAACATCTTTAGAGAAGTATATTAACATAATCGTTTCACTCGATGTGATCGTATGCACTTAGATGGGAAACAAAAGACTATTATTATTCATAAAATCTACTAGAAGATACGACTAAAGAAAGAGAAAAGAGTAATCGTCTACGAATTCCTTAACAAATCCACTAAGTATAGTTACAAGTTGTGTGTTTCCAGTTGTAAAACACATAAGTAAGATTTCTAACAAGTTTTACTTGCTTATCGTCTACGATAATTATTACAGTAAGAGTTCAGGATTCGTTCTATATTGAGTTGAAAGATAAGTCAAGTACAATTAACTCTTATAAGATGATTCGAGTACGATTAACTCTTTATAAATGCAAAATGATGCCACTTAAACATCTTTAGAGAAGTATATTAACATAATCGTTTCACTCGATGTGATCGTATGCACTTAGATGGGAAACAAAAGACTATTATTATTCATAAAATCTACTAGAAGATACGACTAAAGAAAGAGAAAAGAGTAATCGTCTACGAATTCCTTAACAAATCCACTAAGTATAGTTACAAGTTGTGTGTTTCCAGTTATAAAACATATAAGTAATAGTTCTAACAAGTTTTACTTGCTTATCGTGTATAATAATTGTTACAGTAAGAGTTTCAGATTCGTTCTATATTGAGTTGAAAGATAAGTCAAGTATAATTAATTCTTATAAGATGATTCGAGTACGATTAACTCTTTATAAATGCAAAAGGATGCCACTTAAACATCTTTAGAGAAGTATATTAACCTAATCATTTCACTTAATGTGATCGTATGCACTTAGATGGGAAAAAAGACTATTATTATTCAACAAATCTATAGAAGATACGACTAAAGAAAGAGAAAAGAGTAATCGTCTACGAATTCCTTAACAAATCCACTAAGTATAGTTACAAGTTGTGTGTTTCCAGTTGTAAAACACATAAGTAAGATTTCTAACAAGTTTTACTTGCTTATCGTCTACGATAATTATTACAGTAAGAGTTCTGGATTCGTTCTATATTGAGTTGAAAGATAAGTCAAGTACAATTAACTCTTTATAAGATGATTCGAGTACGATTAACTCTTTATAAATGCAAAATGATGCCACTTAAACATCTTTAGAGAAGTATATTAACATAATCGTTTCACTCGATGTGATCGTATGCACTTAGATGGGAAACAAAAGACTATTATTATTCATAAAATCTACTAGAAGATACGACTAAAGAAAGAGAAAAGAGTAATCGTCTACGAATTCCTTAACAAATCCACTAAGTATAGTTACAAGTTGTGTGTTTCCAGTTTAAAACACATAAGTAAGAGTTCTAACAAGTTTTACTTGCTTATCGTTTACGATAATTGTTACAGTAAGAGTTTCGGATTCGTTCTATATTGAGTTGAAAGATAAGTCAAGTACAATTAACTCTTATAAGATGATTCGAGTACGATTAACTCTTTATAAATGCAAAATGATGCCACTTAAACATCTTTAGAGAAGTATATTAACTAATCGTTTCACTCGATGTGATCGTATGCACTTAGATGGGAAACAAAAGACTATTATTATTCAAAAATCTACTAGAAGATACGACTAAAGAAAGAGAAAAGAGTAATCGTCTACGAATTCCTTAACAAATCCACTAAGTATAGTTACAAGTTGTGTGTTTCCAGTTATAAAACACATAAGTAATAGTTCTAACAAGTTTTACTTGCTTATCGTGTATAATAATTGTTACAGTAAGAGTTTCAGATTCGTTCTATATTGAGTTGAAAGATAAGTCAAGTAATTAATTCCTTATAAGATGATTCGAGTACGATTAACTCTTTATAAATGCAAAATGATGCCACTTAAACATCTTTAGAGAAGTATATTAACTAATCATTTCACTTCGTGATCGTATGCACTTAGATGGGAAACAAAGACTATTATTATTCAACAAATCTATAGAAGATACGACTAAAGAAAGAGAAAAGAGTAATCGTCTACGAATTCCTTAACAAATCCACTAAGTATAGTTACAAGTTGTGTGTTTCCAGTTATAAAACACATAAGTAATAGTTCTAACAAGTTTTACTTGCTTATCGTGTATAATAATTGTTACAGTAAGAGTTTCAGATTCGTTCTATATTGAGTTGAAAGATAAGTCAAGTACAATTAACTCTTTATAAGATGATTCGAGTACGATTAACTCTTTATAAATGCAAAATGATGCACTTAAACATCTTTAGAGAAGTATATTAACATAATAGTTTCACTCGATGTGATCGTATGCACTTAGATGGGAAACAAAAGACTATTATTATTCATAAAATCTACTAGAAGATACGACTAAAGAAAGAGAAAAGAGTAATCGTCTACGAATTCCTTAACAAATCCACTAAGTATAGTTACAAGTTGTGTGTTTCCAGTTATAAAACATAAGTATAGTTCTAACAAGTTTTACTTGCTTATCGTGTATAATAATTGTTACAGTAAGAGTTTCAGATTCGTTCTATATTGAGTTGAAAGATAAGTCAAGTATAATTAATTCTTATAAGATGATTCGAGTACGATTAACTCTTTATAAATGCAAAAGGATGCCACTTAAACATCTTTAGAGAAGTATATTAACCTAATCATTTCACTTAATGTGATCGTATGCACTTAGATGGGAAAAAAAGACTATTATTATTCAAAAATCTATAGAAGATACGACTAAAGAAAGAGAAAAGAGTAATCGTCTACGAATTCCTTAACAAATCCACTAAGTATAGTTACAAGTTGTGTGTTTCCAGTTGTAAAACACATAAGTAAGATTTCTAACAAGTTTTACTTGCTTATCGTCTACGATAATTATTACAGTAAGAGTTCAGGATTCGTTCTATATTGAGTTGAAAGATAAGTCAAGTACAATTAACTCTTTATAAGATGATTCGAGTACAATTAACTCTTTATAAATGCAAAATGATGCCACTTAAACATCTTTAGAGAAGTATATTAACATAATCGTTTCACTCGATGTGATCGTATGCACTTAGATGGGAAACAAAAGACTATTATTATTCATAAAATCTACTAGAAGATACGACTAAAGAAAGAGAAAAGAGTAATCGTCTACGAATTCCTTAACAAATCCACTAAGTATAGTTACAAGTTGTGTGTTTCCAGTTGTAAAACACATAAGTAAGATTTCTAACAAGTTTTACTTGCTTATCGTCTACGATAATTGTTACAGTAAGTGTTTCAGATTCGTTCTATATTGAGTTGAAAGATAAGTCAAGTACAATTAACTCTTTATAAGATGATTCGAGTACGATTAACTCTTTATAAATGCAAAATGATGCCACTTAAACATCTTTAGAGAAGTATATTAACATAATAGTTTCACTCGATGTGATCGTATGCACTTAGATGGGAAACAAAAGACTATTATTATTCATAAAATCTACTAGAAGATACGACTAAAGAAAGAGAAAAGAGTAATCGTCTACGAATTCCTTAACAAATCCACTAAGTATAGTTACAAGTTGTGTGTTTCCAGTTATAAAACATATAAGTAATAGTTCTAACAAGTTTTACTTGCTTATCGTGTATAATAATTGTTACAGTAAGAGTTTCAGATTCGTTCTATATTGAGTTGAAAGATAAGTCAAGTATAATTAATTTTATAAGATGATTCGAGTACGATTAACTCTTTATAAATGCAAAAGGATGCCACTTAAACATCTTTAGAGAAGTATATTAACCTAATCATTTCACTCGATGTGATCGTATGCACTTAGATGGGAAAAAAAGACTATTATTATTCAACAAATCTATAGAAGATACGACTAAAGAAAGAGAAAAGAGTAATCGTCTACGAATTCCTTAACAAATCCACTAAGTATAGTTACAAGTTGTGTGTTTCCAGTTGTAAAACACATAAGTAAGATTTCTAACAAGTTTTACTTGCTTATCGTCTACGATAATTATTACAGTAAGAGTTCGGATTCGTTCTATATTGAGTTGAAAGATAAGTCAAGTACAATTAACTCTTTATAAGATGATTCGAGTACATTAACTCTTTATAAATGCAAAATGATGCCACTTAAACATCTTTAGAGAAGTATATTAACATAATCGTTTCACTCGATGTGATCGTATGCACTTAGATGGGAAACAAAAGACTATTATTATTCATAAAATCTACTAGAAGATACGACTAAAGAAAGAGAAAAGAGTAATCGTCTACGAATTCCTTAACAAATCCACTAAGTATAGTTACAAGTTGTGTGTTTCCAGTTATAAAACACATAAGTAAGAGTTCTAACAAGTTTTACTTGCTTATCGTTTACGATAATTGTTACAGTAAGAGTTTCGGATTCGTTCTATATTGAGTTGAAAGATAAGTCAAGTACAATTAACTCTTATAAGATGATTCGAGTACGATTAACTCTTTATAAATGCAAAATGATGCCACTTAAACATCTTTAGAGAAGTATATTAACTAATCGTTTCACTCGATGTGATCGTATGCACTTAGATGGGAAACAAAAGACTATTATTATTCAACAAATCTACTAGAAGATACGACTAAAGAAAGAGAAAAGAGTAATCGTCTACGAATTCCTTAACAAATCCACTAAGTATAGTTACAAGTTGTGTGTTTCCAGTTAAAACACATAAGTAATAGTTCTAACAAGTTTTACTTGCTTATCGTGTATAATAATTGTTACAGTAAGAGTTTCAGATTCGTTCTATATTGAGTTGAAAGATAAGTCAAGTACAATTAACTCTTTATAAGATGATTCGAGTACGATTAACTCTTTATAAATGCAAAATGATGCCACTTAAACATCTTTAGAGAAGTATATTAACTAATCATTTCACTCGATGTGATCGTATGCACTTAGATGGGAAACAAAAGACTATTATTATTCAAAATCTATAGAAGATACGACTAAAGAAAGAGAAAAGAGTAATCGTCTACGAATTCCTTAACAAATCCACTAAGTATAGTTACAAGTTGTGTGTTTCCAGTTATAAAACACATAAGTAATAGTTCTAACAAGTTTTACTTGCTTATCGTGTATAATAATTGTTACAGTAAGAGTTTCAGATTCGTTCTATATTGAGTTGAAAGATAAGTCAAGTACAATTAACTCTTTATAAGATGATTCGAGTACGATTAACTCTTTATAAATGCAAAATGATGCCACTTAAACATCTTTAGAGAAGTATATTAACATAATCGTTTCACTCGATGTGATCGTATGCACTTAGATGGGAAACAAAAGACTATTATTATTCATAAAATCTACTAGAAGATACGACTAAAGAAAGAGAAAAGAGTAATCGTCTACGAATTCCTTAACAAATCCACTAAGTATAGTTACAAGTTGTGTGTTTCCAGTTATAAAACACATAAGTAATAGTTCTAACAAGTTTTACTTGCTTATCGTGTATAATAATTGTTACAGTAAGAGTTTCAGATTCGTTCTATATTGAGTTGAAAGATAAGTCAAGTATAATTAATTCCTTATAAGATGATTCGAGTACGATTAACTCTTTATAAATGCAAAAGGATGCCACTTAAACATCTTTAGAGAAGTATATTAACCTAATCATTTCACTTAATGTGATCGTATGCACTTAGATGGGAAAAAAAGACTATTATTATTCAACAAATCTAATAGAAGATACGACTAAAGAAAGAGAAAAGAGTAATCGTCTACGAATTCCTTAACAAATCCACTAAGTATAGTTACAAGTTGTGTGTTTCCAGTTGTAAAACACATAAGTAAGATTTCTAACAAGTTTTACTTGCTTATCGTCTACGATAATTATTACAGTAAGAGTTCGGATTCGTTCTATATTGAGTTGAAAGATAAGTCAAGTACAATTAACTCCTTATAAGATGATTCGAGTACGATTAACTCTTTATAAATGCAAAATGATGCCACTTAAACATCTTTAGAGAAGTATATTAACATAATCGTTTCACTCGATGTGATCGTATGCACTTAGATGGGAAACAAAAGACTATTATTATTCATAAAATCTACTAGAAGATACGACTAAAGAAAGAGAAAAGAGTAATCGTCTACGAATTCCTTAACAAATCCACTAAGTATAGTTACAAGTTGTGTGTTTCCAGTTGTAAAACACATAAGTAAGATTTCTAACAAGTTTTACTTGCTTATCGTCTACGATAATTATTACAGTAAGAGTTCAGGATTCGTTCTATATTGAGTTGAAAGATAAGTCAAGTACAATTAACTCTTTATAAGATGATTCGAGTACGATTAACTCTTTTAAATGCAAAATGATGCTACTTAAAACATCTTTAGAGAAGTATATTAACATAATAGTTTCACTCGATGTGATCGTATGCACTTAGATGGGAAACAAAAGACTATTATTATTCATAAAATCTACTAGAAGATACGACTAAAGAAAGAGAAAAGAGTAATCGTCTACGAATTCCATAACAAATCCACTAAGTATAGTTACAAGTTGTGTTTTCCAGTTATAAAACATATAAGTAATAGTTCTAACAAGTTTTACTTGCTTATCGTGTATAATAATTGTTACAGTGAGAGTTTCAGATTCGTTCTATATTGAGTTGAAAGATAAGTCAAGTATAATTAATTCCTTATAAGATGATTCGAGTACGATTAACTCTTTATAAATGCAAAATGATGCCACTTAAACATCTTTAGAGAAGTATATTAACTAATCATTTCACTTCGATGTGATCGTATGCACTTAGATGGGAAAAAAAGACTATTATTATTCAACAAATCTAATAGAAGATACGACTAAAGAAAGAGAAAAGAGAGTAATCGTCTACGAATTCCTTAACAAATCCACTAAGTATAGTTACAAGTTGTGTGTTTCCAGTTGTAAAACACATAAGTAAGATTTCTAACAAGTTTTACTTGCTTATCGTCTACGATAATTATTACAGTAAGAGTTCTGGATTCGTTCTATATTGAGTTGAAAGATAAGTCAAGTACAATTAACTCTTTATAAGATGATTCGAGTACAATTAACTCTTTATAAATGCAAAATGATGCCACTTAAACATCTTTAGAGAAGTATATTAACATAATCGTTTCACTCGATGTGATCGTATGCACTTAGATGGGAAACAAAAGACTATTATTATTCATAAAATCTACTAGAAGATACGACTAAAGAAAGAGAAAAGAGTAATCGTCTACGAATTCCTTAACAAATCCACTAAGTATAGTTACAAGTTGTGTGTTTCCAGTTGTAAAACACATAAGTAAGATTTCTAACAAGTTTTACTTGCTTATCGTCTACGATAATTATTACAGTAAGAGTTCAGGATTCGTTCTATATTGAGTTGAAAGATAAGTCAAGTACAATTAACTCTTTATAAGATGATTCGAGTACGATTAACTCTTTATAAATGCAAAATGATGCTACTTAAACATCTTTAGAGAAGTATATTAACATAATAGTTTCACTCGATGTGATCGTATGCACTTAGATGGGAAACAAAAGACTATTATTATTCATAAAATCTACTAGAAGATACGACTAAAGAAAGAGAAAAGAGTAATCGTCTACGAATTCCATAACAAATCCACTAAGTATAGTTACAAGTTGTGTGTTTCCAGTTATAAAACATATAAGTAATAGTTCTAACAAGTTTTACTTGCTTATCGTGTATAATAATTGTTACAGTAAGAGTTTCAGATTCGTTCTATATTGAGTTGAAAGATAAGTCAAGTATAATTAATTCCTTATAATATGATTCGAGTACGATTAACTCCTTTTAAATGCAAAATGATGCCACTTAAACATCTTTAGACAAGTATATTAACCTAATCATTTCACTTAACGTGATCGTATGCACTTAGATGGGAAACAAGACTATTATTATTCAACAAATCTAATAGAAGATACGACTAAAGAAAGAGAAAAGAGTAATCGTCTACGAATTCCTTAACAAATCCACTAACTATAGTTACAAGTTGTGTGTTTCCAGTTATAAAACACATAAGTAATAGTTCTAACAAGTTTTACTTGCTTATCGTGTATAATAATTGTTACAGTAAGAGTTTCAGATTCGTTCTATATTGAGTTGAAAGATAAGTCAAGTACAATTAACTCTTTATAAGATGATTCGAGTACAATTAACTCTTTATAAATGCAAAATGATGCTACTTAAACATCTTTCGAGAAGTATATTAACATAATAGTTTCACTCGATGTGATCGTATGCACTTAGATGGGAAACAAAAGACTATTATTATTCAAAATCTACTAGAAGATACGACTAAAGAAAGAGAAAAGAGTAATCGTCTACGAATTCCATAACAAATCCACTAAGTATAGTTACAAGTTGTGTGTTTCCAGTTATAAAACATATAAGTAATAGTTCTAACAAGTTTTACTTGCTTATCGTGTATAATAATTGTTACAGTGAGAGTTTCAGATTCGTTCTATATTGAGTTGAAAGATAAGTCAAGTAATTAATTCCTTATAAGATGATTCGAGTACGATTAACTCTTTATAAATGCAAAAGGATGCCACTTAAACATCTTTAGAGAAGTATATTAACTAATCATTTCACTTAATGTGATCGTATGCACTTAGATGGGAAAAGACTATTATTATTCAACAAATCTAATAGAAGATACGACTAAAGAAAGAGAAAAGAGTAATCGTCTACGAATTCCTTAACAAATCCACTAAGTATAGTTACAAGTTGTGTGTTTCCAGTTGTAAAACACATAAGTAAGATTTCTAACAAGTTTTACTTGCTTATCGTCTACGATAATTATTACAGTAAGAGTTCTGGATTCGTTCTATATTGAGTTGAAAGATAAGTCAAGTACAATTAACTCTTTATAAGATGATTCGAGTACAATTAACTCTTTATAAATGCAAAATGATGCCACTTAAACATCTTTAGAGAAGTATATTAACATAATCGTTTCACTCGATGTGATCGTATGCACTTAGATGGGAAACAAAACTATTATTTATTCATAAAATCTACTAGAAGATACGACTAAAGAAAGAGAAAAGAGTAATCGTCTACGAATTCCTTAACAAATCCACTAAGTATAGTTACAAGTTGTGTGTTTCCAGTTATAAAACATATAAGTAATAGTTCTAACAAGTTTTACTTGCTTATCGTGTATAATAATTGTTACAGTAAGAGTTTCAGATTCGTTCTATATTGAGTTGAAAGATAAGTCAAGTATAATTAATTCCTTATAAGATGATTCGAGTACGATTAACTCTTTATAAATGCAAAATGATGCCACTTAAACATCTTTAGAGAAGTATATTAACCTAATCATTTCACTTAATGTGATCGTATGCACTTAGATGGGAAACAAAGACTATTATTATTCAACAAATCTAATAGAAGATACGACTAAAGAAAGAGAAAAGAGTAATCGTCTACGAATTCCTTAACAAATCCACTAAGTATAGTTACAAGTTGTGTGTTTCCAGTTAAAACACATAAGTAATAGTTCTAACAAGTTTTACTTGCTTATCGTGTATAATATTGTTACAGTAAGAGTTTCAGATTCGTTCTATATTGAGTTGAAAGATAAGTCAAGTACAATTAACTCTTTATAAGATGATTCGAGTACAATTAACTCTTTATAAATGCAAAATGATGCACTTAAACATCTTTAGAGAAGTATATTAACATAATCGTTTCACTCGATGTGATCGTATGCACTTAGATGGGAAACAAAAGACTATTATTATTCATAAAATCTACTAGAAGATACGACTAAAGAAAGAGAAAAGAGTAATCGTCTACGAATTCCTTAACAAATCCACTAAGTATAGTTACAAGTTGTGTGTTTCCAGTTATAAAACATATAAGTAATAGTTCTAACAAGTTTTACTTGCTTATCGTGTATAATAATTGTTACAGTGAGAGTTTCAGATTCGTTCTATATTGAGTTGAAAGATAAGTCAAGTATAATTAATTCCTTATAAGATGATTCGAGTACGATTAACTCTTTATAAATACAAAAGGATGCCACTTAAACATCTTTAGAGAAGTATATTAACTAATCATTTCACTTAATGTGATCGTATGCACTTAGATGGGAAAGAAAAGACTATTATTATTCAAAATCTATAGAAGATACGACTAAAGAAAGAGAAAAGAGTAATCGTCTACGAATTCCTTAACAAATCCACTAAGTATAGTTACAAGTTGTGTGTTTCCAGTTGTAAAACACATAAGTAAGATTTCTAACAAGTTTTACTTGCTTATCGTCTACGATAATTATTACAGTAAGAGTTCTGGATTCGTTCTATATTGAGTTGAAAGATAAGTCAAGTACAATTAACTCTTTATAAGATGATTCGAGTACGATTAACTCTTTATAAATGCAAAATGATGCCACTTAAACATCTTTAGAGAAGTATATTAACATAATCGTTTCACTCGATGTGATCGTATGCACTTAGATGGGAAACAAAAGACTATTATTATTCATAAAATCTACTAGAAGATACGACTAAAGAAAGAGAAAAGAGTAATCGTCTACGAATTCCTTAACAAATCCACTAAGTATAGTTACAAGTTGTGTGTTTCCAGTTATAAAACATAAGTAATAGTTCTAACAAGTTTTACTTGCTTATCGTGTATATAATTGTTACAGTAAGAGTTTCAGATTCGTTCTATATTGAGTTGAAAGATAAGTCAAGTATAATTAATTCCTTATAAGATGATTCGAGTACGATTAACTCTTTATAAATGCAAAATGATGCCACTTAAACATCTTTAGAGAAGTATATTAACCTAATCATTTCACTTCGTGATCGTATGCACTTAGATGGGAAACAAAACTATTATTATTCAACAAATCTATAGAAGATACGACTAAAGAAAGAGAAAAGAGTAATCGTCTACGAATTCCTTAACAAATCCACTAAGTATAGTTACAAGTTGTGTGTTTCCAGTTATAAAACACATAAGTAATAGTTCTAACAAGTTTTACTTGCTTATCGTGTATAATAATTGTTACAGTAAGAGTTTCAGATTCGTTCTATATTGAGTTGAAAGATAAGTCAAGTACAATTAACTCTTTATAAGATGATTCGAGTACAATTAACTCTTTATAAATGCAAAATGATGCCACTTAAACATCTTTAGAGAAGTATATTAACATAATATTTCACTCGATGTGATCGTATGCACTTAGATGGGAAACAAAAGACTATTATTATTCATAAAATCTACTAGAAGATACGACTAAAGAAAGAGAAAAGAGTAATCGTCTACGAATTCCATAACAAATCCACTAAGTATAGTTACAAGTTGTGTGTTTCCAGTTATAAAACATATAAGTAATAGTTCTAACAAGTTTTACTTGCTTATCGTGTATAATAATTGTTACAGTAAGAGTTTCAGATTCGTTCTATATTGAGTTGAAAGATAAGTCAAGTAATTAATTCTCTTATAAGATGATTCGAGTACGATTAACTCTTTATAAATGCAAAAGGATGCCACTTAAACATCTTTAGAGAAGTATATTAACCTAATCATTTCACTCGATGTGATCGTATGCACTTAGATGGGAAAACAAAAGACTATTATTATTCAAAAATCTAATAGAAGATACGACTAAAGAAAGAGAAAAGAGTAATCGTCTACGAATTCCTTAACAAATCCACTAAGTATAGTTACAAGTTGTGTGTTTCCAGTTGTAAAACACATAAGTAAGATTTCTAACAAGTTTTACTTGCTTATCGTCTACGATAATTATTACAGTAAGAGTTCTGGATTCGTTCTATATTGAGTTGAAAGATAAGTCAAGTACAATTAACTCTTATAAGATGATTCGAGTACGATTAACTCTTTATAAATGCAAAATGATGCCACTTAAACATCTTTAGAGAAGTATATTAACATAATCGTTTCACTCGATGTGATCGTATGCACTTAGATGGGAAACAAAAGACTATTATTATTCATAAAATCTACTAGAAGATACGACTAAAGAAAGAGAAAAGAGTAATCGTCTACGAATTCCTTAACAAATCCACTAAGTATAGTTACAAGTTGTGTGTTTCCAGTGATAAAACACATAAGTAAGATTTCTAACAAGTTTTACTTGCTTATCGTCTACGATAATTATTACAGTAAGAGTTCAGGATTCGTTCTATATTGAGTTGAAAGATAAGTCAAGTACAATTAACTCTTTATAAGATGATTCGAGTACGATTAACTCTTTATAAATGCAAAATGATGCACTTAAACATCTTTAGAGAAGTATATTAACATAATAGTTTCACTCGATGTGATCGTATGCACTTAGATGGGAAACAAAAGACTATTATTATTCATAAAATCTACTAGAAGATACGACTAAAGAAAGAGAAAAGAGTAATCGTCTACGAATTCCTTAACAAATCCACTAAGTATAGTTACAAGTTGTGTGTTTCCAGTTATAAAACATAAGTAATAGTTCTAACAAGTTTTACTTGCTTATCGTGTATAATAATTGTTACAGTAAGAGTTTCAGATTCGTTCTATATTGAGTTGAAAGATAAGTCAAGTACAATTAACCTTATAAGATGATTCGAGTACGATTAACTCTTTATAAATGCAAAATGATGCCACTTAAACATCTTTAGAGAAGTATATTAACTAATCATTTCACTTAATGTGATCGTATGCACTTAGATGGGAAACAAAGACTATTATTATTCAAAAATCTAATAGAAGATACGACTAAAGAAAGAGAAAAGAGTAATCGTCTACGAATTCCTTAACAAATCCACTAAGTATAGTTACAAGTTGTGTGTTTCCAGTTATAAAACACATAAGTAATAGTTCTAACAAGTTTTACTTGCTTATCGTGTATAATTGTTACAGTAAGAGTTTCAGATTCGTTCTATATTGAGTTGAAAGATAAGTCAAGTACAATTAACTCTTTATAAGATGATTCGAGTACGATTAACTCTTTATAAATGCAAAATGATGCTACTTAAACATCTTTAGAGAAGTATATTAACATAAAAGTTTCACTCGATGTGATCGTATGCACTTAGATGGGAAACAAAAGACTATTATTATTCATAAAATCTACTAGAAGATACGACTAAAGAAAGAGAAAAGAGTAATTGTCTACGAATTCCATAACAAATCCACTAAGTATAGTTACAAGTTGTGTGTTTCCAGTTATAAAACACATAAGTAATAGTTCTAACAAGTTTTACTTGCTTATCGTGTATAATAATTGTTACAGTAAGAGTTTCAGATTCGTTCTATATTGAGTTGAAAGATAAGTCAAGTAATTAATTCCTTATAAGATGATTCGAGTACGATTAACTCTTTATAAATGCAAAAGGATGCCACTTAAACATCTTTAGAGAAGTATATTAACCTAATCATTTCACTTAATGTGATCGTATGCACTTAGATGGGAAAAAAGACTATTATTATTCAAAATCTAATAGAAGATACGACTAAAGAAAGAGAAAAGAGTAATCGTCTACGAATTCCTTAACAAATCCACTAAGTATAGTTACAAATTGTGTGTTTCCAGTTGTAAAACACATAAGTAAGATTTCTAACAAGTTTTACTTGCTTATCGTCTACGATAATTATTACAGTAAGAGTTCTGGATTCGTTCTATATTGAGTTGAAAGATAAGTCAAGTACAATTAACTCTTTATAAGATGATTCGAGTACAATTAACTCTTTATAAATGCAAAATGATGCCACTTAAACATCTTTAGAGAAGTATATTAACATAATCGTTTCACTCGATGTGATCGTATGCACTTAGATGGGAAACAAAAGACTATTATTATTCATAAAATCTACTAGAAGATACGACTAAAGAAAGAGAAAAGAGTAATCGTCTACGAATTCCTTAACAAATCCACTAAGTATAGTTACAAGTTGTGTGTTTCCAGTTGTAAAACACATAAGTAAGATTTCTAACAAGTTTTACTTGCTTATCGTCTACGATAATTGTTACAGTAAGTGTTTCAGATTCGTTCTATATTGAGTTGAAAGATAAGTCAAGTATAATTAATTCCTTATAAGATGATTCGAGTACGATTAACTCTTTATAAATGCAAAAGGATGCCACTTAAACATCTTTAGAGAAGTATATTAACCTAATCGTTTCACTCGATGTGATCGTATGCACTTAGATGGGAAACAAAAGACTATTATTATTCATAAAATCTACTAGAAGATACGACTAAAGAAAGAGAAAAGAGTAATCGTCTACGAATTCCTTAACAAATCCACTAAGTATAGTAACAAGTTGTGTGTTTCCAGTTATAAAACACATAAGTAATAGTTCTAACAAGTTTTACTTGCTTATCGTGTATAATAATTGTTACAGTAAGTGTTTCAGATTCGTTCTATATTGAGTTGAAAGATAAGTCAAGTAATTAATTCCTTATAAGATGATTCGAGTACGATTAACTCTTTATAAATGCAAAAGGATGCCACTTAAACATCTTTAGAGAAGTATATTAACATCATTTCACTAATGTGATCGTATGCACTTAGATGGGAAAAAAAGACTATTATTATTCAACAAATCTAATAGAAGATACGACTAAAGAAAGAGAAAAGAGTAATCGTCTACGAATTCCTTAACAAATCCACTAAGTATAGTTACAAGTTGTGTGTTTCCAGTTATAAAACACATAAGTAAGATTTCTAACAAGTTTTACTTGCTTATCGTCTACGATAATTATTACAGTAAGAGTTTGGATTCGTTCTATATTGAGTTGAAAGATAAGTCAAGTACAATTAACTCTTTATAAGATGATTCGAGTACAATTAACTCTTTATAAATGCAAAATGATGCCACTTAAACATCTTTAGAGAAGTATATTAACATAATCGTTTCACTCGATGTGATCGTATGCACTTAGATGGGAAACAAAAGACTATTATTATTCATAAAATCTACTAGAAGATACGACTAAAGAAAGAGAAAAGAGTAATCGTCTACGAATTCCTTAACAAATCCACTAAGTATAGTTACAAGTTGTGTGTTTCCAGTTATAAAACACATAAGTAATAGTTCTAACAAGTTTTACTTGCTTATCGTGTATAATAATTGTTACAGTAAGAGTTTCAGATTCGTTCTATATTGAGTTGAAAGATAAGTCAAGTATAATTAATTCCTTATAAGATGATTCGAGTACGATTAACTCTTTATAAATGCAAAAGGATGCCACTTAAACATCTTTAGAGAAGTATATTAACCTAATCATTTCACTAATGTGATCGTATGCACTTAGATGGGAAAAAAAAGACTATTATTATTCAACAAATCTAATAGAAGATACGACTAAAGAAAGAGAAAAGAGTAATCGTCTACGAATTCCTTAACAAATCCACTAAGTATAGTTACAAGTTGTGTGTTTCCAGTTGTAAAACACATAAGTAAGATTTCTAACAAGTTTTACTTGCTTATCGTCTACGATAATTATTACAGTAAGAGTTCTGGATTCGTTCTATATTGAGTTGAAAGATAAGTCAAGTACAATTAACTCTTTATAAGATGATTCGAGTAATTAACTCTTTATAAATGCAAAATGATGCCACTTAAACATCTTTAGAGAAGTATATTAACATAATCGTTTCACTCGATGTGATCGTATGCACTTAGATGGGAAACAAAAGACTATTATTATTCATAAAATCTACTAGAAGATACGACTAAAGAAAGAGAAAAGAGTAATCGTCTACGAATTCCTTAACAAATCCACTAAGTATAGTTACAAGTTGTGTGTTTCCAGTTGTAAAACACATAAGTAAGATTTCTAACAAGTTTTACTTGCTTATCGTCTACGATAATTGTTACAGTAAGAGTTTTGATTCGTTCTATATTGAGTTGAAAGATAAGTCAAGTACAATTAACTTTTATAAGATGATTCGAGTACAATTAACTCTTTATAAATGCAAAATGATGCCACTTAAACATCTTTAGAGAAGTATATTAACATAATCGTTTCACTCGATGTGATCGTATGCACTTAGATGGGAAACAAAAGACTATTATTATTCATAAAATCTACTAGAAGATACGACTAAAGAAAGAGAAAAGAGTAATCGTCTACGAATTCCTTAACAAATCCACTAAGTATAGTTACAAGTTGTGTGTTCCAGTTGTAAAACACATAAGTAAGAGTTCTAACAAGTTTTACTTGTTATCGTTTACGATAATTGTTACAGTAGAGTTTCGATTCGTTCTATATTGAGTTGAAAGATAAGTCAAGTACAATTAACTCTTATAAGATGATTCGAGTAGATTAACTCTTTATAAATGCAAAAGGATGCACTTAAACATCTTTAGAGAAGTATATTAACCTAATCGTTTCACTCGATGTGATCGTATGCACTTAGATGGGAAACAAAAGACTATTATTATTCTAAAATCTACTAGAAGATACGACTAAAGAAAGAGAAAAGAGTAATCGTCTACGAATTCCTTAACAAATCCACTAAGTATAGTTACAAGTTGTGTGTTTCCAGTTATAAAACACATAAGTAAGAGTTCTAACAAGTTTTACTTGCTTATCGTTTACGATAATTGTTACAGTAAGAGTTTCGGATTCGTTCTATATTGAGTTGAAAGATAAGTCAAGTACAATTAACTCTTATAAGAATTCGAGTACGATTAACTCTTTATAAATGCAAAATGATGCCACTTAAACATCTTTAGAGAAGTATATTAACCTAATCGTTTCACTCGATGTGATCGTATGCACTTAGATGGGAAACAAAAGACTATTATTATTCATAATCTACTAGAAGATACGACTAAAGAAAGAGAAAAGAGTAATCGTCTACGAATTCCTTAACAAATCCACTAAGTATAGTTACAAGTTGTGTGTTTCCAGTTATAAAACACATAAGTAAGAGTTCTAACAAGTTTTACTTGCTTATCGTTTACGATAATTGTTACAGTAAGAGTTTCAGATTCGTTCTATATTGAGTTGAAAGATAAGTCAAGTACAATTAACTCCTTATAAGATGATTCGAGTACGATTAACTCTTTATAAATGCAAAAGATGCCACTTAAACATCTTTAGAGAAGTATATTAACTAATCGTTTCACTCGATGTGATCGTATGCACTTAGATGGGAAACAAAAGACTATTATTATTCATAAAATCTACTAGAAGATACGACTAAAGAAAGAGAAAAGAGTAATCGTCTACGAATTCCTTAACAAATCCACTAAGTATAGTTACAAGTTGTGTGTTTCCAGTTATAAAACACATAAGTAATAGTTCTAACAAGTTTTACTTGCTTATCGTGTATAATTGTTACAGTAAGAGTTTCAGATTCGTTCTATATTGAGTTGAAAGATAAGTCAAGTATAATTAATTCCTTATAAGATGATTCGAGTACGATTAACTCTTTATAAATGAAAAAGATGCCACTTAAACATCTTTAGAGAAGTATATTAACCTAATCATTTCACTTCGTGATCGTATGCACTTAGATGGGAAACAAAAGACTATTATTATTCAAAATCTATAGAAGATACGACTAAAGAAAGAGAAAAGAGTAATCGTCTACGAATTCCTTAACAAATCCACTAAGTATAGTTACAAGTTGTGTGTTTCCAGTTGTAAAACACATAAGTAAGATTTCTAACAAGTTTTACTTGCTTATCGTCTACGATAATTATTACAGTAAGAGTTTTGATTCGTTCTATATTGAGTTGAAAGATAAGTCAAGTACAATTAACTCTTTATAAGATGATTCGAGTACAATTAACTCTTTATAAATGCAAAATGATGCCACTTAAACATCTTTAGAGAAGTATATTAACATAATCATTTCACTCGATGTGATCGTATGCACTTAGATGGGAAACAAAAGACTATTATTATTCATAAAATCTACTAGAAGATACGACTAAAGAAAGAGAAAAGAGTAATCGTCTACGAATTCCTTAACAAATCCACTAAGTATAGTAACAAGTTGTGTGTTTCCAGTTATAAAACACATAAGTAATAGTTCTAACAAGTTTTACTTGCTTATCGTGTATAATAATTGTTACAGTAAGTGTTTCAGATTCGTTCTATATTGAGTTGAAAGATAAGTCAAGTATAATTAATTCCTTATAAGATGATTCGAGTACGATTAACTCTTTATAAATGCAAAAGGATGCCACTTAAACATCTTTAGAGAAGTATATTAACCTAATCATTTCACTAATGTGATCGTATGCACTTAGATGGGAAAAAAAGACTATTATTATTCAACAAATCTAATAGAAGATACGACTAAAGAAAGAGAAAAGAGTAATCGTCTACGAATTCCTTAACAAATCCACTAAGTATAGTTACAAGTTGTGTGTTTCCAGTTGTAAAACACATAAGTAAGATTTCTAACAAGTTTTACTTGCTTATCGTCTACGATAATTATTACAGTAAGAGTTCTGGATTCGTTCTATATTGAGTTGAAAGATAAGTCAAGTACAATTAACTCTTTATAAGATGATTCGAGTAATTAACTCTTTATAAATGCAAAATGATGCCACTTAAACATCTTTAGAGAAGTATATTAACATAATCGTTTCACTCGATGTGATCATATGCATTTAGATGGGAAACAAAAGACTATTATTATTCATAAAATCTACTAGAAGATACGACTAAAGAAAGAGAAAAGAGTAATCGTCTACGAATTCCTTAACAAATCCACTAAGTATAGTTACAAGTTGTGTGTTTCCAGTTGTAAAACACATAAGTAAGATTTCTAACAAGTTTTACTTGCTTATCGTCTACGATAATTATTACAGTAAGAGTTCTTGATTCGTTCTATATTGAGTTGAAAGATAAGTCAAGTACAATTAACTCTTTATAAGATGATTCGAGTACGATTAACTCTTTATAAATGCAAAATGATGCCACTTAAACATCTTTAGAGAAGTATATTAACATAATCGTTTCACTCGATGTGATCGTATGCACTTAGATGGGAAACAAAAGACTATTATTATTCATAAAATCTACTAGAAGATACGACTAAAGAAAGAGAAAAGAGTAATCGTCTACGAATTCCTTAACAAATCCACTAAGTATAGTAACAAGTTGTGTGTTTCCAGTTATAAAACACATAAGTAATAGTTCTAACAAGTTTTACTTGCTTATCGTGTATAATAATTGTTACAGTAAGTGTTTCAGATTCGTTCTATATTGAGTTGAAAGATAAGTCAAGTATAATTAATTCCTTATAAGATGATTCGAGTACGATTAACTCTTTATAAATGCAAAAGGATGCCACTTAAACATCTTTAGAGAAGTATATTAACTAATCATTTCACTTAATGTGATCGTATGCACTTAGATGGGAAAAAAAGACTATTATTATTCAACAAATCTAATAGAAGATACGACTAAAGAAAGAGAAAAGAGTAATCGTCTACGAATTCCTTAACAAATCCACTAAGTATAGTTACAAGTTGTGTGTTTCCAGTTGTAAAACACATAAGTAAGATTTCTAACAAGTTTTACTTGCTTATCGTCTACGATAATTATTACAGTAAGAGTTCTGGATTCGTTCTATATTGAGTTGAAAGATAAGTCAAGTACAATTAACTCTTTATAAGATGATTCGAGTACAATTAACTCTTTATAAATGCAAAATGATGCCACTTAAACATCTTTAGAGAAGTATATTAACATAATCGTTTCACTCGATGTGATCGTATGCACTTAGATGGGAAACAAAAGACTATTATTATTCATAAAATCTACTAGAAGATACGACTAAAGAAAGAGAAAAGAGTAATCGTCTACGAATTCCTTAACAAATCCACTAAGTATAGTTACAAGTTGTGTGTTTCCAGTTGTAAAACACATAAGTAAGATTTCTAACAAGTTTTACTTGCTTATCGTCTACGATAATTATTACAGTAAGAGTTTTGATTCGTTCTATATTGAGTTGAAAGATAAGTCAAGTACAATTAACTCTTTATAAGATGATTCGAGTACGATTAACTCTTTATAAATGCAAAATGATGCCACTTAAACATCTTTAGAGAAGTATATTAACATAATCGTTTCACTCGATGTGATCGTATGCACTTAGATGGGAAACAAAAGACTATTATTATTCATAAAATCTACTAGAAGATACGACTAAAGAAAGAGAAAAGAGTAATCGTCTACGAATTCCTTAACAAATCCACTAAGTATAGTTACAAGTTGTGTGTTTCCAGTTATAAAACACATAAGTAATAGTTCTAACAAGTTTTACTTGCTTATCGTGTATAATAATTGTTACAGTAAGAGTTTCAGATTCGTTCTATATTGAGTTGAAAGATAAGTCAAGTATAATTAATTCCTTATAAGATGATTCGAGTACGATTAACTCTTTATAAATGCAAAAGGATGCCACTTAAACATCTTTAGAGAAGTATATTAACCTAATCATTTCACTTAATGTGATCGTATGCACTTAGATGGGAAAGAAAAGACTATTATTATTCAAAAAATCTAATAGAAGATACGACTAAAGAAAGAGAAAAGAGTAATCGTCTACGAATTCCTTAACAAATCCACTAAGTATAGTTACAAGTTGTGTGTTTCCAGTTGTAAAACACATAAGTAAGATTTCTAACAAGTTTTACTTGCTTATCGTCTACGATAATTATTACAGTAAGAGTTCTGGATTCGTTCTATATTGAGTTGAAAGATAAGTCAAGTACAATTAACTCTTTATAAGATGATTCGAGTACAATTAACTCTTTATAAATGCAAAATGATGCCACTTAAACATCTTTAGAGAAGTATATTAACATAATCGTTTCACTCGATGTGATCGTATGCACTTAGATGGGAAACAAAAGACTATTATTATTCATAAAATCTACTAGAAGATACGACTAAAGAAAGAGAAAAGAGTAATCGTCTACGAATTCCTTAACAAATCCACTAAGTATAGTTACAAGTTGTGTGTTTCCAGTTGTAAAACACATAAGTAAGATTTCTAACAAGTTTTACTTGCTTATCGTCTACGATAATTATTACAGTAAGAGTTCTTGATTCGTTCTATATTGAGTTGAAAGATAAGTCAAGTACAATTAACTCTTTATAAGATGATTCGAGTACAATTAACTCTTTATAAATGCAAAATGATGCCACTTAAACATCTTTAGAGAAGTATATTAACATAATCGTTTCACTCGATGTGATCGTATGCACTTAGATGGGAAACAAAAGACTATTATTATTCATAAAATCTACTAGAAGATACGACTAAAGAAAGAGAAAAGAGTAATCGTCTACGAATTCCTTAACAAATCCACTAAGTATAGTTACAAGTTGTGTGTTTCCATTGTAAAAACACATAAGTAAGAGTTCTAACAAGTTTTACTTGCTTATCGTTACGATAATTGTTACAGTAGAGTTTCAGATTCGTTCTATATTGAGTTGAAAGATAAGTCAAGTACAATTAACTCCTTATAAGATGATTCGAGTACGATTAACTTTTATAAATGCAAAAGGATGCCACTTAAACATCTTTAGAGAAGTATATTAACCTAATCGTTTAACTCGATGTGATCGTATGCACTTAGATGGGAAACAAAGACTATTATTATTCAAAATCTACTAGAAGATACGACTAAAGAAAGAGAAAAGAGTAATCGTCTACGAATTCCTTAACAAATCCACTAAGTATAGTTACAAGTTGTGTGTTCCTGTTATAAAACACATAAGTAAGAGTTCTAACAAGTTTTACTTGCTTATCGTTTACGATAATTGTTACAGTAAGAGTTTGGATTCGTTCTATATTGTGTTGAAAGATAAGTCAAGTACAATTAATTCCTTATAAGATGATTCGAGTACGATTAACTCTTTATAAATGCAAAATGATGCCACTTAAACATCTTTAGAGAAGTATATTAACCTAATCGTTTCACTCGATGTGATCGTATGCACTTAGATGGGAAACAAAAGACTATTATTATTCAAATCTACTAGAAGATACGACTAAAGAAAGAGAAAAGAGTAATCGTCTACGAATTCCTTAACAAATCCACTAGTATAGTTACAAGTTGTGTGTTTCCAGTTATAAAACACATAAGTAAGATCTAACAAGTTTTACTTGCTTATCGTTTTAATTGTTACAGTAAGAGTTTCAGATTGTTCTATATTGAGTTGAAAGATAAGTCAAGTACAATTAACCTATAAGATGATTCGAGTACGATTAACTCTTTATAAATATAAAAGGATGCCACTTAAACATCTTTAGAGAAGTATATTAACCTAATCGTTTCACTCGATGTGATCGTATGCACTTAGATGGGAAACAAAAGACTATTATTATTCAAAAATCTACTAGAAGATACGACTAAAGAAAGAGAAAAGAGTAATCGTCTACGAATTCCTTAACAAATCCACTAAGTATAGTTACAAGTTGTGTGTTTCCAGTTATAAACACATAAGTAATAGTTCTAACAAGTTTTACTTGCTTATCGTGTATAATAATTGTTACAGTAAGATTTCAGGATTCGTTCTATATTGAGTTGAAAGATAAGTCAAGTATAATTAATTCCTTATAAGATGATTCGAGTACGATTAACTCTTATAAATGCAAAAGGATGCCACTTAAACATCTTTAGAGAAGTATATTAACCTAATCATTTCACTCGTGATCGTATGCACTTAGATGGGAAACAAAAGACTATTATTATTCAAAAATCTAATAGAAGATACGACTAAAGAAAGAGAAAGAGTAATCGTCTACGAATTCCTTAACAAATCCACTAAGTATAGTTACAAGTTGTGTGTTTCCAGTTGTAAAACACATAAGTAAGATTTCTAACAAGTTTTACTTGCTTATCGTCTACGATAATTATTACAGTAAGAGTTTTGATTCGTTCTATATTGAGTTGAAAGATAAGTCAAGTACAATTAACTCTTTATAAGATGATTCGAGTACGATTAACTCTTTATAAATGCAAAATGATGCCACTTAAACATCTTTAGAGAAGTATATTAACATAATCATTTCACTCGATGTGATCGTATGCACTTAGATGGGAAACAAAAGACTATTATTATTATCATAATCTACTAGAAGATACGACTAAAGAAAGGAAAAGAGTAATCGTCTACGAATTCCTTAACAAATCCACTAAGTATAGTTACAAGTTGTGTGTTTCCAGTTATAAAACACATAAGTAAGAGATCTAACAAGTTTTACTTGCTTATCGTTTACGGTAATTGTTACAGTAAGAGTTTCAGATTTCGTTCTATATTAGTTGAAAGATAAGTCAAGTACAATTAACTCTATAAGATGATTCGAGTACGATTACTCTTTATAAAATAAAAGGATGCCACTTAAACATCTTTAGAGAAGTATATTAACCTAATCGTTTCACTCGATGTGATCGTATGCACTTAGATGGGAACAAAAGACTATTATTATTCATAAAATCTACTAGAAGATACGACTAAAGAAAGAGAAAAGAGTAATCGTCTACGAATTCCTTAACAAATCCACAAGTATAGTTACAAGTTGTGTGTTTCAGTTATAAAACACATAAGTAATAGTTCTAACAAGTTTTACTTGCTTATCGTGTATAATAATTGTTACAGTAAGAATTTCAGGTTCTTTCTATATTGAGTTGAAAGATAAGTGAAGTATAATTAATTCCTTATAAGATGATTCGAGTACGATTAACTCTTTATAAATGCAAAAGGATGCCACTTAAACATCTTTAGAGAAGTATATTAACCTAATCATTTCACTTAATGTGATCGTATGCACTTAGATGGGAAAAAAAGACTATTATTATTCAACAAATCTATAGAAGATACGACTAAAGAAAGAGAAAAGAGTAATCGTCTACGAATTCCTTAACAAATCCACTAAGTATAGTTACAAATTGTGTGTTTCCAGTTGTAAAACACATAAGTAAGATTTCTAACAAGTTTTACTTGCTTATCGTCTACGATAATTATTACAGTAAGAGTTCTTGATTCGTTCTATATTGAGTTGAAAGATAAGTCAAGTACAATTAACTCTTTATAAGATGATTCGAGTACGATTAACTCTTTATAAATGCAAAATGATGCACTTAAACATCTTTAGAGAAGTATATTAACATAATCGTTTCACTCGATGTGATCGTATGCACTTAGATGGGAAACAAAAGACTATTATTATTCATAAAATCTACTAGAAGATACGACTAAAGAAAGAGAAAAGAGTAATCGTCTACGAATTCCTTAACAAATCCACTAAGTATAGTTACAAGTTGTGTGTTTCCAGTTGTAAAACACATAAGTAAGATTTCTAACAAGTTTTACTTGCTTATCGTGTTACGATAATTGTTACAGTAAGAGTTTTGATTCGTTCTATATTGAGTTGAAAGATAAGTCAAGTACAATTAACTCTTTATAAGATGATTCGAGTACGATTAACTCTTTATAAATGCAAAAGGATGCCACTTAAACATCTTTAGAGAAGTATATTAACCTAATCGTTTCACTCGATGTGATCGTATGCACTTAGATGGGAAACAAAAGACTATTATTATTCATAAAATCTACTAGAAGATACGACTAAAGAAAGAGAAAAGAGTAATCGTCTACGAATTCCTTAACAAATCCACTAAGTATAGTAACAAGTTGTGTGTTTCCAGTTATAAAACACATAAGTAATAGTTCTAACAAGTTTTACTTGCTTATCGTGTATAATAATTGTTACAGTAAGTGTTTCAGATTCGTTCTATATTGAGTTGAAAGATAAGTCAAGTATAATTAATTCCTTATAAGATGATTCGAGTACGATTAACTCTTTATAAATGCAAAAGGATGCCACTTAAACATCTTTAGAGAAGTATATTAACCTAATCATTTCACTTAATGTGATCGTATGCACTTAGATGGGAAAAAAAGACTATTATTATTCAACAAATCTAATAGAAGATACGACTAAAGAAAGAGAAAAGAGTAATCGTCTACGAATTCCTTAACAAATCCACTAAGTATAGTTACAAGTTGTGTGTTTCCAGTTGTAAAACACATAAGTAAGATTTCTAACAAGTTTTACTTGCTTATCGTCTACGATAATTATTACAGTAAGAGTTCAGGATTCGTTCTATATTGAGTTGAAAGATAAGTCAAGTACAATTAACTCTTTATAAGATGATTCGAGTACGATTAACTCTTTATAAATGCAAAATGATGCCACTTAAACATCTTTAGAGAAGTATATTAACATAATCGTTTCACTCGATGTGATCGTATGCACTTAGATGGGAAACAAAAGACTATTATTATTCATAAAATCTACTAGAAGATACGACTAAAGAAAGAGAAAAGAGTAATCGTCTACGAATTCCTTAACAAATCCACTAAGTATAGTTACAAGTTGTGTGTTTCCAGTTTAAAAACACATAAGTAAGATTCTAACAAGTTTTACTTGCTTATCGTTACGATAATTATTACAGTAAGAGTTTTGATTCGTTCTATATTGAGTTGAAAGATAAGTCAAGTACAATTAACTCCTTATAAGATGATTCGAGTACGATTAACTCTTTATAAATGCAAAATGATGCCACTTAAACATCTTTAGAGAAGTATATTAACTAATCGTTTCACTCGATGTGATCGTATGCACTTAGATGGGAAACAAAAGACTATTATTATTCATAAAATCTACTAGAAGATACGACTAAAGAAAGAGAAAAGAGTAATCGTCTACGAATTCCTTAACAAATCCACTAAGTATAGTTACAAGTTGTGTGTTTCCAGTTATAAAACACATAAGTATAGTTCTAACAAGTTTTACTTGCTTATCGTGATAATAATTGTTACAGTAAGTGTTTCAGATTCGTTCTATATTGAGTTGAAAGATAAGTCAAGTATAATTAATTCCTTATAAGATGATTCGAGTACGATTAACTCTTTATAAATGCAAAAGGATGCCACTTAAACATCTTTAGAGAAGTATATTAACCTAATCATTTCACTTAATGTGATCGTATGCACTTAGATGGGAAAAAAAAGACTATTATTATTCAAAAATCTATAGAAGATACGACTAAAGAAAGAGAAAAGAGTAATCGTCTACGAATTCCTTAACAAATCCACTAAGTATAGTTACAAGTTGTGTGTTTCCAGTTGTAAAACACATAAGTAGATTTCTAACAAGTTTTACTTGCTTATCGTCTACGATAATTATTACAGTAAGAGTTCTGGATTCGTTCTATATTGAGTTGAAAGATAAGTCAAGTACAATTAACTCTTTATAAGATGATTCGAGTACGATTAACTCTTTATAAATGCAAAATGATGCCACTTAAACATCTTTAGAGAAGTATATTAACATAATCGTTTCACTCGATGTGATCGTATGCACTTAGATGGGAAACAAAAGACTATTATTATTCATAAAATCTACTAGAAGATACGACTAAAGAAAGAGAAAAGAGTAATCGTCTACGAATTCCTTAACAAATCCACTAAGTATAGTTACAAGTTGTGTGTTTCCAGTTGTAAAACACATAAGTAAGATTTCTAACAAGTTTTACTTGCTTATCGTCTACGATAATTATTACAGTAAGAGTTTTGATTCGTTCTATATTGAGTTGAAAGATAAGTCAAGTACAATTAACTCTTTATAAGATGATTCGAGTACGATTAACTCTTTATAAATGCAAAATGATGCCACTTAAACATCTTTAGAGAAGTATATTAACATAATCGTTTCACTCGATGTGATCGTATGCACTTAGATGGGAAACAAAAGACTATTATTATTCATAAAATCTACTAGAAGATACGACTAAAGAAAGAGAAAAGAGTAATCGTCTACGAATTCCTTAACAAATCCACTAAGTATAGTTACAAGTTGTGTGTTTCCAGTTGTAAAACACATAAGTAAGAGTTCTAACAAGTTTTACTTGCTTATCGTTTACGATAATTGTTACAGTAGAGTTTCGATTCGTTCTATATTGAGTTGAAAGATAAGTCAAGTACAATTAACTCCTATAAGATGATTCGAGTATGATTAACTCTTTATAAATGCAAAAGGATGCCACTTAAACATCTTTAGAGAAGTATATTAACCTAATCGTTTAACTCGATGTGATCGTATGCACTTAGATGGGAAACAAAGACTATTATTATTCTAAAATCTACTAGAAGATACGACTAAAGAAAGAGAAAAGAGTAATCGTCTACGAATTCCTTAACAAATCCACTAAGTATAGTTACAAGTTGTGTGTTTCCAGTTATAAAACACATAAGTAAGAGTTCTAACAAGTTTTACTTGCTTATCGTTTACGATAATTGTTACAGTAAGAGTTCGGATTCGTTCTATATTGTTGAAAGATAAGTCAAGTACAATTAATCCTTATAAGATGATTCGAGTACGATTAACTCTTTATAAATGCAAAAGATGCCACTTAAACATCTTTAGAGAAGTATATTAACTAATCGTTTCACTCGATGTGATCGTATGCACTTAGATGGGAAACAAAAGACTATTATTATTCATAATCTACTAGAAGATACGACTAAAGAAAGAGAAAAGAGTAATCGTCTACGAATTCCTTAACAAATCCACTAAGTATAGTTACAAGTTGTGTGTTTCCAGTTATAAAACACATAAGTAAGAGATATAACAAGTTTTACTTGCTTATCGTTTACGTAATTGTTACAGTAAGAGTTTCAGATTCGTTCTATATTGAGTTGAAAGATAAGTCAAGTACAATTAACTCCTTATAAGATGATTCGAGTACGATTAACTCTTTATAAATAAAAGGATGCCACTTAAACATCTTTAGAGAAGTATATTAACCTAATCGTTTCACTCGATGTGATCGTATGCACTTAGATGGGAAACAAAAGACTATTATTATTCATAAAATCTACTAGAAGATACGACTAAAGAAAGAGAAAAGAGTAATCGTCTACGAATTCCTTAACAAATCCACTAAGTATAGTTACAAGTTGTGTGTTTCCAGTTATAAAACACATAAGTAGAGATCTAACAAGTTTTACTTGCTTATCGTTTACGATTGTTACAGTAAGAGTTTCAGATTCGTTCTATATGAGTTGAAAGATAAGTCAAGTACAATTAACTCTTATAAGATGATTCGAGTACGATTAACTCTTTATAAATGCAAAATGATGCCACTTAAACATCTTTAGAGAAGTATATTAACTAATCGTTTCACTCGATGTGATCGTATGCACTTAGATGGGAAACAAAAGACTATTATTATTCATAAAATCTACTAGAAGATACGACTAAAGAAAGAGAAAAGAGTAATCGTCTACGAATTCCTTAACAAATCCACTAAGTATAGTTACAAGTTGTGTGTTTCCAGTTATAAAACACATAAGTAATAGTTCTAACAAGTTTTACTTGCTTATCGTGTATAATAATTGTTACAGTAAGATTTCAGATTCGTTCTATATTGAGTTGAAAGATAAGTCAAGTATAATTAATTCCTTATAAGATGATTCGAGTACGATTAACTCTTTATAAATGCAAAAGATGCCACTTAAACATCTTTAGAGAAGTATATTAACCTAATCATTTCACTTAACGATGTGATCGTATGCACTTAGATGGGAAACAAAAGACTATTATTATTCAACAAATCTAATAGAAGATACGACTAAAGAAAGAGAAAAGAGTAATCGTCTACGAATTCCTTAACAAATCCACTAAGTATAGTTACAAGTTGTGTGTTTCCAGTTGTAAAACACATAAGTATTTCTAACAAGTTTTACTTGCTTATCGTTTACGATAATTGTTACAGTAAGAGTTTGGATTCGTTCTATATTGAGTTGAAAGATAAGTCAAGTACAATTAACTCTTATAAGATGATTCGAGTACGATTAACTCTTTATAAATGCAAAATGATGCCACTTAAACATCTTTAGAGAAGTATATTAACTAATCGTTTCACTCGATGTGATCGTATGCACTTAGATGGGAAACAAAAGACTATTATTATTCATAATCTACTAGAAGATACGACTAAAGAAAGAGAAAAGAGTAATCGTCTACGAATTCCTTAACAAATCCACTAAGTATAGTTACAAGTTGTGTGTTTCCAGTTATAAAACACATAAGTAAAGATCTAACAAGTTTTACTTGCTTATCGTTACGATAATTGTTACAGTAAGAGTTCAGATTCGTTCTATATTGAGTTGAAAGATAAGTCAAGTACAATTAACTCTTATAAGATGATTCGAGTACGATTAACTCTTTTAAAATGCAAAAGGATGCCACTTAAACATCTTTAGAGAAGTATATTAACTAATCGTTTCACTCGATGTGATCGTATGCACTTAGATGGGAACAAAAGACTATTATTATTCATAAAATCTACTAGAAGATACGACTAAAGAAAGAGAAAAGAGTAATCGTCTACGAATTCCTTAACAAATCCACTAAGTATAGTTACAAGTTGTGTGTTTCCAGTTGTAAAACACATAAGTAAGATTTCTAACAAGTTTTACTTGCTTATCGTTACGATAATTGTTACAGTAAGAGTTTGGATTCGTTCTATATTGAGTTGAAAGATAAGTCAAGTACAATTAACTCTTATAAGATGATTCGAGTACGATTAACTCTTTATAAATGCAAAATGATGCCACTTAAACATCTTTAGAGAAGTATATTAACATAATCGTTTCACTCGATGTGATCGTATGCACTTAGATGGGAAACAAAAGACTATTTATTATTAAAATCTACTAGAAGATACGACTAAAGAAAGAGAAAAGAGTAATCGTCTACGAATTCCTTAACAAATCCACTAAGTATAGTTACAAGTTGTGTGTTTCCAGTTATAAACACATAAGTAATAGTTCTAACAAGTTTTACTTGCTTATCGTATAATAATTGTTACAGTAAGAGTTTCAGATTCGTTCTATATTGAGTTGAAAGATAAGTCAAGTATAATTAATTCCTTATAAGATGATTCGAGTACGATTAACTCTTTATAAATGCAAAATGATGCCACTTAAACATCTTTAGAGAAGTATATTAACTAATCATTTCACTAATGTGATCGTATGCACTTAGATGGGAAACAAAAGACTATTATTATTCAAATCTAATAGAAGATACGACTAAAGAAAGAGAAAAGAGTAATCGTCTACGAATTCCTTAACAAATCCACTAAGTATAGTTACAAGTTGTGTGTTTCCAGTTATAAAACACATAAGTAAGAGATCTAACAAGTTTTACTTGCTTATCGTTTACGTAATTGTTACAGTAAGAGTTTGGATTCGTTCTATATTAGTTGAAAGATAAGTCAAGTACAATTAACTCCTTATAAGATGATTCGAGTACGATTAACTCTTTATAAATGCAAAATGATGCCACTTAAACATCTTTAGAGAAGTATATTAACATAATCGTTTCACTCGATGTGATCGTATGCACTTAGATGGGAAACAAAAGACTATTATTATTCATAAAATCTACTAGAAGATACGACTAAAGAAAGAGAAAAGAGTAATCGTCTACGAATTCCTTAACAAATCCACTAAGTATAGTTACAAGTTGTGTGTTTCCAGTTGTAAAACACATAAGTAAGAGTTCTAACAAGTTTTACTTGCTTATCGTTTACGATAATTGTTACAGTAAGAGTTTCAATTCGTTCTATATTGAGTTGAAAGATAAGTCAAGTACAATTAACTCCTTATAAGATGATTCGAGTACGATTAACTCTTTATAAATGCAAAAGGATGCCACTTAAACATCTTTAGAGAAGTATATTAACTAATCGTTTCACTCGATGTGATCGTATGCACTTAGATGGGAAACAAAAGACTATTATTATTCTAAAATCTACTAGAAGATACGACTAAAGAAAGAGAAAAGAGTAATGTCTACGAATTCCTTAACAAATCCACTAAGTATAGTTACAAGTTGTGTGTTTCCAGTTATAAAACACATAAGTAAAGTTCTAACAAGTTTTACTTGCTTATCGTTTACGATAATTGTTACAGTAAGAGTTTCGGATTCGTTCTATATTGAGTTGAAAGATAAGTCAAGTACAATTAATCCTTATAAGATGATTCGAGTATGATTAACTCTTTATAAATGCAAAAGGATGCCACTTAAACATCTTTAGAGAAGTATATTAACCTAATCGTTTCACTCGATGTGATCGTATGCACTTAGATGGGAAACAAAAGACTATTATTATTCATAATCTACTAGAAGATACGACTAAAGAAAGAGAAAAGAGTAATCGTCTACGAATTCCTTAACAAATCCACTAAGTATAGTTACAAGTTGTGTGTTTCCAGTTATAAAACACATAAGTAAGAGATTCTAACAAGTTTTACTTGCTTATCGTTTACGTAATTGTTACAGTAAGAGTTTCAGATTCGTTCTATATTGAGTTGAAAGATAAGTCAAGTACAATTAACTCTATAAGATGATTCGAGTACGATTAACTCTTTATAAAATGCAAAAGGATGCCACTTAAACATCTTTAGAGAAGTATATTAACTAATCGTTTCACTCGATGTGATCGTATGCACTTAGATGGGAACAAAAGACTATTATTATTCATAAAATCTACTAGAAGATACGACTAAAGAAAGAGAAAAGAGTAATCGTCTACGAATTCCTTAACAAATCCACTAAGTATAGTTACAAGTTGTGTGTTTTCCAGTTATAAAACACATAAGTAATTTCTAACAAGTTTTACTTGCTTATCGTGTATAATAATTGTTACAGTAAGATTTCAGGATTCGTTCTATATTGAGTTGAAAGATAAGTCAAGTTAATTAATTCTTATAAGATGATTCGAGTACGATTAACTCTTATAAATGCAAAATGATGCCACTTAAACATCTTTAGAGAAGTATATTAACATAATCATTTCACTCGTGATCGTATGCACTTAGATGGGAAACAAAAGACTATTATTATTCAACAAATCTATAGAAGATACGACTAAAGAAAGAGAAAAGAGTAATCGTCTACGAATTCCTTAACAAATCCACTAAGTATAGTTACAAGTTGTGTGTTTCCAGTTGTAATACACATAAGTAAGATTTCTAACAAGTTTTACTTGCTTATCGTTTACGATAATTGTTACAGTAAGAGTTTGGATTCGTTCTATATTGAGTTGAAAGATAAGTCAAGTACAATTAACTCCTTATAAGATGATTCGAGTACGATTAACTCTTTATAAATGCAAAATGATGCCACTTAAACATCTTTAGAGAAGTATATTAACATAATCGTTTCACTCGATGTGATCGTATGCACTTAGATGGGAAACAAAAGACTATTATTATTCATAAAATCTACTAGAAGATACGACTAAAGAAAGAGAAAAGAGTAATCGTCTACGAATTCCTTAACAAATCCACTAAGTATAGTTACAAGTTGTGTGTTTCCAGTTGTAAAACACATAAGTAAGAGTTCTAACAAGTTTTACTTGCTTATCGTTTACGATAATTGTACAGTAGAGTTTCGATTCGTTCTATATTGAGTTGAAAGATAAGTCAAGTACAATTAACTCCTTATAAGATGATTCGAGTATGATTAACTTTATAAATGCAAAAGGATGCCATTTAAACATCTTTAGAGAAGTATATTAACCTAATCGTTTCACTCGATGTGATCGTATGCACTTAGATGGGAAACAAAGACTATTATTATTCTAAAATCTACTAGAAGATACGACTAAAGAAAGAGAAAAGAGTAATCGTCTACGAATTCCTTAACAAATCCACTAAGTATAGTTACAAGTTGTGTGTTTCCAGTTATAAAACACATAAGTAAGAGTTCTAACAAGTTTTACTTGCTTATCGTTTACGATAATTGTTACAGTAAGAGTTTCGGATTCGTTCTATATTGAGTTGAAAGATAAGTCAAGTACAATTAACTCCTTATAAGATAGATTCGAGTATGATTAACTCTTTATAAATGCAAAAGGATGCCACTTAAACATCTTTAGAGAAGTATATTAACCTCATCGTTTCACTCGATGTGATCGTATGCACTTAGATGGGAAACAAAAGACTATTATTATTCATAATCTACTAGAAGATACGACTAAAGAAAGAGAAAAGAGTAATCGTCTACGAATTCCTTAACAAATCCACTAAGTATAGTTACAAGTTGTGTGTTTCCAGTTATAAAACACATAAGTAAGAGATAACAAGTTTTACTTGCTTATCGTTTATAATTGTTACAGTAAGAGTTTCAGATTCGTTCTATATTGAGTTGAAAGATAAGTCAAGTACAATTAACTCCTATAAGATGATTCGAGTACGATTAACTCTTTATAAATATAAAAGGATGCCACTTAAACATCTTTAGAGAAGTATATTAACCTAATCGTTTCACTCGATGTGATCGTATGCACTTAGATGGGAGACAAAAGACTATTATTATTCATAAAATCTACTAGAAGATACGACTAAAGAAAGAGAAAAGAGTAATCGTCTACGAATTCCTTAACAAATCCACTAATATAGTTACAAGTTGTGTGTTTCCAGTTTAAAACACATAAGTAAGATTCTAACAAGTTTTACTTGCTTATCGTCTACGATAATTATTACAGTAAGAGTTCAGGATTCGTTCTATATTGAGTTGAAAGATAAGTCAAGTACAATTAACTCTTTATAAGATGATTCGATACGATTAACTCTTATAAATGCAAAATGATGCACTTAAACATCTTTAGAGAAGTATATTAACATAATCGTTTCACTCGATGTGATCGTATGCACTTAGATGGGAAACAAAAGACTATTATTATTATTAAAATCTACTAAAAGATACGACTAAACAAAGAGAAAAGAGTAATCGTCTACGAATTCCATAACAAATCCACTAAATATAGTTACAAGTTGTGTGTTTCCAGTTATAAAACACATAAGTAATAGTTCTAACAAGTTTTACTTGCTTATCGTGTATAATAATTGTTACAGTAAGAGTTTCAGATTCGTTCTATATTGAGTTGAAAGATAAGTCAAGTATAATTAATTCCTTATAAGATGATTCGAGTACGATTAACTCTTTATAAATGCAAAATGATGCCACTTAAACATCTTTAGAGAAGTATATTAACATAATCGTTTCACTCGATGTGATCGTATGCACTTAGATGGGAAACAAAAGACTATTATTATTCATAAAATCTACTAGAAGATACGACTAAAGAAAGAGAAAAGAGTAATCGTCTACGAATTCCTTAACAAATCCACTAAGTATAGTTACAAGTTGTGTGTTTCCAGTTGTAAAACACATAAGTAAGAGTTCTAACAAGTTTTACTTGCTTATCGTGTATAATAATTGTTACAGTAAGAGTTTCAGATTCGTTCTATATTGAGTTGAAAGATAAGTCAAGTATAATTAATTCCTTATAATATGATTCGAGTATGATTAACTCTTTATAAATGAAAAGGATGCCACTTAAACATCTTTAGAGAAGTATATTAACCTAATCATTTCACTTAACGTGATCGTATGCACTTAGATGGGAAACAAAAGACTATTATTATTCAACAAATCTAATAGAAGATACGACTAAAGAAAGAGAAAAGAGTAATCGTCTACGAATTCCTTAACAAATCCACTAAGTATAGTTACAAGTTGTGTGTTTCCAGTTATAAAACACATAAGTAAGATTCTAACAAGTTTTACTTGCTTATCGTCTACGATAATTATTACAGTAAGAGTTCAGGATTCGTTCTATATTGAGTTGAAAGATAAGTCAAGTACAATTAACTCTTTATAAGATGATTCGAGTACGATTAACTCTTTATAAATGCAAAATGATGCACTTAAACATCTTTAGAGAAGTATATTAACATAATAGTTTCACTCGATGTGATCGTATGCACTTAGATGGGAAACAAAAGACTATTATTATTCATAAAATCTACTAGAAGATACGACTAAAGAAAGAGAAAAGAGTAATCGTCTACGAATTCCATAACAAATCCACTAAGTATAGTTACAAGTTGTGTGTTTCCAGTTGTAATACACATAAGTAAGATTTCTAACAAGTTTTACTTGCTTATCGTTTACGATAATTGTTACAGTAAGAGTTTTGGATTCGTTCTATATTGAGTTGAAAGATAAGTCAAGTACAATTAATCCTTTATAAGATGATTCGAGTACGATTAACTCTTTATAAATGCAAAATGATGCCACTTAAACATCTTTAGAGAAGTATATTAACATAATCGTTTCACTCGATGTGATCGTATGCACTTAGATGGGAAACAAAAGACTATTATTATTCATAAAATCTACTAGAAGATACGACTAAAGAAAGAGAAAAGAGTAATCGTCTACGAATTCCTTAACAAATCCACTAAGTATAGTTACAAGTTGTGTGTTTCCAGTTGTAAAACACATAAGTAAGAGTTCTAACAAGTTTTACTTGTTATCGTTTACGATAATTGTACAGTAAGTTTCGATTCGTTCTATATTGAGTTGAAAGATAAGTCAAGTACAATTAACTCCTTATAAGATGATTCGAGTATGATTAACTATTTATAAATGCAAAAGGATGCCACTTAAACATCTTTAGAGAAGTATATTAACCTAATCGTTTCACTCGATGTGATCGTATGCACTTAGATGGGAAACAAAGACTATTATTATTCTAAAATCTACTAGAAGATACGACTAAAGAAAGAGAAAAGAGTAATGTCTACGAATTCCTTAACAAATCCACTAAGTATAGTTATAAGTTGTGTGTTCCTGTTATAAAACACATAAGTAAGAGTTCTAACAAGTTTTACTTGTTATCGTTTACGATAATTGTTACAGTAAGAGTTTCGGATTCGTTCTATATTGAGTTGAAAGATAAGTCAAGTACAATTAACTCCTTATAAGATGATTCGAGTATGATTAACTCTTTATAAATGCAAAAGGATGCCACTTAAACATCTTTAGAGAAGTATATTAACCTCATCGTTTCACTCGATGTGATCGTATGCACTTAGATGGGAAACAAAAGACTATTATTATTCATTAAATCTACTAGAAGATACGACTAAAGAAAGAGAAAAGAGTAATCGTCTACGAATTCCTTAACAAATCCACTAAGTATAGTTACAAGTTGTGTGTTTCCAGTTATAAAACACATAAGTAAGAGATATAACAAGTTTTACTTGCTTATCGTTTACGTAATTGTTACAGTAAGAGTTTCAGATTCGTTCTATATTGAGTTGAAAGATAAGTCAAGTACAATTAACTCCTATAAGATGATTCGAGTACGATTAACTCTTTATAAAATAAAAGGATGCCACTTAAACATCTTTAGAGAAGTATATTAACCTAATCGTTTCACTCGATGTGATCGTATGCACTTAGATGGGAGACAAAAGACTATTATTATTCATAAAATCTACTAGAAGATACGACTAAAGAAAGAGAAAAGAGTAATCGTCTACGAATTCCTTAACAAATCCACTAAGTATAGTTACAAGTTGTGTGTTTCCAGTTTAAAACACATAAGTAAGATTCTAACAAGTTTTACTTGCTTATCGTCTACGATAATTATTACAGTAAGAGTTCAGGATTCGTTCTATATTGAGTTGAAAGATAAGTCAAGTACAATTAACTCTTTATAAGATGATTCGAGTACGATTAACTCTATAAATGCAAAATGATGCCACTTAAACATCTTTAGAGAAGTATATTAACATAATCGTTTCACTCGATGTGATCGTATGCACTTAGATGGGAAACAAAAGACTATTTATTATTAAAATCTACTAGAAGATACGACTAAACAAAGAGAAAAGAGTAATCGTCTACGAATTCCATAACAAATCCACTAAATATAGTTACAAGTTGTGTGTTTCCAGTTATAAAACACATAAGTAATAGTTCTAACAAGTTTTACTTGCTTATCGTGTATAATAATTGTTACAGTAAGAGTTTCAGATTCGTTCTATATTGAGTTGAAAGATAAGTCAAGTAATTAATTCTTATAAGATGATTCGAGTACGATTAACTCTTTATAAATGCAAAATGATGCCACTTAAACATCTTTAGAGAAGTATATTAACATAATCGTTTCACTCGATGTGATCGTATGCACTTAGATGGGAAACAAAAGACTATTATTATTCATAAAATCTACTAGAAGATACGACTAAAGAAAGAGAAAAGAGTAATCGTCTACGAATTCCTTAACAAATCCACTAAGTATAGTTACAAGTTGTGTGTTTCCAGTTGTAAAACACATAAGTAAGAGTTCTAACAAGTTTTACTTGCTTATCGTGTATAATAATTGTTACAGTAAGAGTTTCAGATTCGTTCTATATTGAGTTGAAAGATAAGTCAAGTATAATTAATTCCTTATAATGATTCGAGTACGATTAACTCTTTATAAATGCAAAAGGATGCCACTTAAACATCTTTAGAGAAGTATATTAACCTAATCATTTCACTTAACGTGATCGTATGCACTTAGATGGGAAACAAAAGACTATTATTATTCAACAAATCTAATAGAAGATACGACTAAAGAAAGAGAAAAGAGTAATCGTCTACGAATTCTTTAACAAATCCACTAACTATAGTTACAAGTTGTGTGTTTCCAGTTATAAAACACATAAGTAAGATTCCTAACAAGTTATACTTGCTTATCGTCTACGATAATTATTACAGTAAGAGTTCAGGATTCGATCTATATTGAGTTGAAAGATAAGTCAAGTACAATTAACTCTTTATAAGATGATTCGAATACGATTAACTCTTTATAAAAGCAAAATGATGCTACTTAAACATCTTTAGAGAAGTATATTAACATAATAGTTTCACTCGATGTGATCGTATGCACTTAGATGGAAACAAAAGACTATTATTATTCATAAAATCTACTAGAAGATACGACTAAAGAAAGAGAAAAGAGTAATCGTTTACGAATTCCATAACAAATCCACTAAGTATAGTTACAAGTTGTGTGTTTCCAGTTATAAAACATATAAGTAATAGTTCTAACAAGTTTTACTTGCTTATCGTGTATAATAATTGTTATAGTGAGAGTTTCAGATTCGTTCTATATTGAGTTGAAAGATAAGTCAAGTATAATTAATTACTTATAAGATGATTCGAGTACGATTAACTTTTTATAAATGCAAAAGGATGCCACTTAAACATCTTTAGAGAAGTATATTAACCTAATCATTTCACTAAATGTGATCGTATGCACTTAGATGGAAAAGAAAAGACTATTATTATTCAACAAATCTAATAGAAGATACGACTAAAGAAAGAGAAAAGAGTAATCGTCTACGAATTTCTTAACAAATCCACTAAGTATAGTTACAAGTTGTGTGTTTCCAGTCGTAAAACACATAAGTAAGATTTCTAACAAGTTTTACTTGCTTATCGTCTACGATAATTATTACAGTAAGAGTTCTGGATTCGTTCTATATTGAGTTGAAAGATAAGTCAAGTACAATTAACTCTTTATAAGATGATTCGAGTACAATTAACTCTTTATAAATACAAAATGATGCCACTTAAACATCTTTAGAGAAGTATATTAACATAATAGTTTCACTCGATGTGATCGTATGCACTTAGATGGGAAACAAAAGACTATTATTATTCATAAATCTACTAGAAGATACGACTAAAGAAAGAGAAAAGAGTAATCGTCTACGAATTCCATAACAAATCCACTAAGTATAGTTACAAGTTGTGTGTTTCCAGTTATAAAACATATAAGTAATAGTTCCAACAAGTTTTACTTGCTTATTGTGTATAATAATTGTTATAGTGAGAGTTTCAGATTCGTTCTATATTGAGTTGAAAGATAAGTGAAGTATAATTAATTACTTATAAGATGATTCGAGTACGATTAACTCTTTATAAATGCAAAAGGATGCCACTTAAACATCTTTAGAGAAGTATATTAACCTAATCATTTCACTTAATGTGATCGTATGCACTTAGATGGGAAAGAAAAGACTATTATTATTCAACAAATCTAATAGAAGATACGACTAAAGAAAGAGAAAAGAGTAATCGTCTACGAATTCCTTAACAAATCCACTAAGTATAGTTACAAGTTGTGTGTTTCCAGTTGTAAAACACATAAGTAAGATTTCTAACAAGTTTTACTTGTTTATCGTCTACGATAATTATTACAGTAAGAGTTCTGGATTCGTTCTATATTGAGTTGAAAGATAAGTCAAGTACAATTAACTCTTTATAAGATGATTCGAGTACAATTAACTCTTTATAAATGCAAAATGATGCCACTTAAACATCTTTAGAGAAGTATATTAACATAATCGTTTCACTCGATGTGATCGTATGCACTTAGATGGGAAACAAAAGATTATTATTATTCATAAAATCTATTAGAAGATACGACTAAAGAAAGAGAAAAGAGTAATCGTCTACGAATTCCTTAACAAATCCACTAAGTATAGTTACAAGTTGTGTGTTTCCAGTTGTGAAACACATAAGTAAGATTTCTAACAAGTTTTACTTGCTTATCGTCTACGATAATTATTACAGTAAGAGTTCTGGATTCGTTCTATATTGAGTTGAAAGATAAGTCAAGTACAATTAACTCTTTATAAGATGATTCGAGTACAATTAACTCTTTATAAATGCAAAATGATGCCACTTAAACATCTTTAGAGAAGTATATTAACATAATCGTTTCACTCGATGTGATCGTATGCACTTAGATGGGAAACAAAAGACTATTATTATTCATAAAATCTACTAGAAGATACGACTAAAGAAAGAGAAAAGAGTAATCGTCTACGAATTCCATAACAAATCCACTAAGTATAGTTATAAGTTGTGTGTTTCCAGTTATAAAACACATAAGTGAGAGATCTAACAAGTTTTACTTGCTTAT